>JANHGO010003478.1:0-27061 GCA_024606505.1 Aquila spilogaster | reverse complement strand
TGACAGGTTTGTACTGGAAGATTCATAGTTAATTACCAGGCCAGTTAATTGACTTGTGAGTGTGAAATGCTAATATCCGATTGAATACTTCTATCTGAGTCAAGAAAAAACCACAACAACTCCTTGATGCTGGTGCCATTAACCACCGAAGTGGGAAGAAGGACAGATAATCTACCATTGCCACTTGGAACAGGGCTTTGACTGCATGCAAGATCAAAGCAGCCGTGGCAAGGTTGGGTCAGGAAACAGGCAGCCTTTGAAGGGAAGGGAAAAAAAGCAAGAACAGATTGCTGAAAGCAAGGTGAAGGGAGAATCTTCAGAGGGATGGAAAGCAGCTCAGTTTTCTGTAGAGGAAATGTGCAGTGGAACCTGTAAGAGGTATATTTGGCTCTTCTCTTGCACTGATTGACTGAGAATACAAAGTGGTAAGGCACAGGAGAAAATGTGGTGGTGTTAAGCTGTGAATGTAGTGAAAATGAGAAAACAGTATTGATTATACTGTTATATCATAAATATTTATAGGTTTTGTCTTCTCTAGATTTTCTGTATATTATAAAGCAGTTGATAAGCTGATGTTGGAGTACTGTAACTTTCGATACGTGTAATACCAGATCTTTATTAGCTGTGTGAAATAATAGATGCATCCAGAACTGAACCCAGCTCCTACTTTTTCTTCTGAGCAAACATTTCTCATCCAAATGACTTAGCACATCAGTGGGAGTTCTGTTTTCCCAGTTACTCATGTAATCCACCATGTGAACTGATGCGTGGAAAGCACCGAAGTTAAAACAGGTCACCTAAAACAAGTGCTCTTCTCTTTTCTGCTCTCTAGTTACCAGCTAAGACAGGAGTTGTTCCAGCTGCTTAGTGCTAAGCGGCAGTGCAAAGAAGATGAAGACAAATGGAGACAAGAGGCAGCTGCCTTCTTCATTCAGGTTGCTTGGAAGAAACAGCTGAACCATAGCCCTCTGAAATCAGTTCCTTCATGTAAAAATCTGAAATCTATAAACAAAACCAGCTCAGCCATAAAAACCAGCAAGCAGTCCATCCTTAAGCAGATCTATGGTAATTTTGTCTTCACTATACTTCATTTGAAATAGCTATGCTATTATTTTTATAACAGTGATCCCTGTATTTTGGATTCTTCTATACACTTCTTACCTAATTGTTAGGGATTTCGACTATTTATAAAAATTAGTCTGAATCTCAGGTGTTCTGGGTGATTGCATTTCTGTTTCAGGTTGAAAAAAAAAATACCTCTGTGATTTAAAATGTCTGTTGCTATAGCTGTTTGTATCACCACAGAGCATTATTCCAGCACAGGTCTTGAGCAACGAAGTAATTCTGTTGCCAGGGCTGCTCACATGCATCAATGTGGAAAGAGAATAGAGCAGTTAAAGTGGGGATAGCTGGCTGTATCAATCAATGCACAGTGGCTATCATCTGGATCATGGTTTAATTTTTTTAAGCATTGTTTTAAACCTTTTTGGGTTTGTATTGTTTTTTAAATATTTCCATTTGAAGAATATGGTCTTGTTCCATGTTAATAACTTTCTTGTTTGAAGACAGCTGGTCTTTATTTGAAGAGCGAGATCATCTTTTCTGGTAACACTGCAGTGCTTTGCGCTATGCCTGAATGTGCACAGTGCAAAGGAATGTATCTTGAGGAAAGGGTAGAGGAGAAGCATTGCTTTTAAACCTTGCGTTCCTTTACAGTGTGGATCACTGATGGAGTAAGGATGTCCTAACTATATGTGCTTTACCAGGTGATAAGTCACTTCTATCATGGCTCTGTAGTTTAGATAGCCAAAAATGATTAAATAAAGATAGTAATTTTCTTTTCCTTCTTTTTTATAGCAACTGCAAGATGTATTTTAACTTTAGTTAAAGTTCAGTTGTGGTTATCACAATTTTCTGTCATATAGAACGTCTCATGAGTCTCCTCATCATAAATGAGAATAATTTTTAGGACAAAATAATGCTGTAGCCTACTTAAAATAGTTTATAGCTATACGTAACCACATCTTTATGTGAATAAACTCAGAGCTGTTCTTATTGTTTGTTGAAGGACGTTCTCAGGAAGGCAAAGTGCATCAGTCAACAAGACCTCCTTCTAAGCTGAAACTTTCTGATGTGCAGCTGGTCTCAGGTAGGACATATACATTTTTAAGAATACTTTAATGTTTATATACATATGAGATGATTGGTTTCATTTAGAAAAGAAAAAAAATCTGCTCAAGAACTGAGATCTCATATCAAAACACATAACTACCACCAAACTGTTGTGATTGCACGTTCTTTCACTACTTTTGGACTCATTTGAGCACTGCACTTTTATCTTTATGTTGAATCATTTTATATGAAAACCAATTTTCATTGGGCTCTTACTAGGAAAGACCTTAATATAATGGACTTGTACAGTGAAAAGCCAGTTAACATTCATCTGTGGTTAAAATCGCTTACAGATGCTCATACTTTGGTTCAGCAGCACAAATATTTACTAGCCCTATAGAATGAAAGAGACCACATTTCTACACCTGTCAAGAATTTACACATCTGTTCATTTGAAATACATGGTTTAGTGCATAGATGAAAACTTTAAAATCCAAAGTTACTGATCTGATCTCTGCCCTTTCTTCTAAAAGAGCATAATGGGGTTCCTGTGCTGTGCACAGAGCCTCAATTAATTTCATAGAATTTTACTTGCAGTAAGTTTTAAGGCTCTAACGAAATCATACATTTATTTGCTGCTAACTCCGAAGCCATGTAGTCATTACCAGGTCTTACTTGGGAGAGCCTTAGCTCTGTTTGCAACTGAAATTTTATGTAAGGAACTGGTATTGGGACAGTAGGGTTGGCACGATCAGGACTCTCAAGCCATGCAGGCAAACAGGATGGGGCTACACCGCGTAATACAGAATAGCGTTGAAGGACACAGATTGTAAAAGTATTATCAAAGTCACTAAAGGCTGGAACTTTTATGCATGTGGCATTATTTGACAGCTTAAAAAATGAAGTTAGAGTACATGGTCATCTCTCCTACTACTTCTTTAGTAAATGCCATTTTTAAGACTTTGTCACTGTATTATGCACTGGCTCGGGGATGGGAGCTATGGTAATATCAGCCCTTTGCCATGTGAAGGTTTAGTGCCTCGTTGGACATTTGGTCTTTGTGGTTTTATCGCATGTAGTTCAGAGGCAGGCCACAGCTAGGTAGCAACAAAGCAAATGCTTCATGGAGACAGTAGTTCAGATAATTTGCAAAGGGAAGCCAAATATATTTTCCAACTAGCTTAACAGAACTCTGAAGTCAAAAAGAAATCTGACAGTAGACCTGTCCTTGAGTTTGTTAGCACTGTAGGTGAGTTTCTGCCTCAGTAACAGACAGAGGCTTTTTAATTCCACTGTTTGAAAACTGTTTTAAGAGGCCTGACCAGACAGGTGTTTGATTGCCACCTCTTCATGCAGACATTAATCTAAATTTTAAAAGAGCTTTAGCGAATAATGCTTCTTTTCGTTTAACTTTTCAGGACAACAGATCTCCCTGTCTTCTGAAATAAAAAGGCTTTCTTTTGAGGTTTGAGTGTCCTTTGCTTTCATAACTTGGTGACGAATAGGATAGTGATAGGAACTCTGCCCAGTTCCTTTAGAACACTACCTACTTTTATTCACCTAATAGGAGCTCAGGGAACTTTAGCCCTTACTTAAAGACAATAACATGTTTTTCATCTGACTGCCTTTGTGCATGACAACATTACGTTTGTTGGAAAAGTTCAGAGCTGTCAGTGGCTAATGCCAGATACTCTAGTTCTGACGTAGGTGCCTGGAGTAGGTCAGAATAGACTGTTCAGTTTGATTCTTCTCTTGCAGAAGGTACATCTGGGAAGGTGAAGACTGACTGTCAGCCCTAGTTTTAACGTTCATATAGGTAGTGAAAAAAAGCATGCAGTGACAAATCTGTAACAAACAGGAGACTGACACCAAACTCAGTTAACTTATTGGCATAAGCGGACTGTGGAGTGAGGACACAGAAGGTATTGAAAGGAAATGTACAAGTCAGCAAGAGGGGGCAGAGAATGACAGGTTGAATAGGAGTGTGCAGTGGGATGTACAGATGCTGGGTAGGTGCTTCAAAATATTCTGGCAAATAAGGCCTTTATGATTGTTACGATTAAAACAATTTGGAACCTGAAAGTTGTTCCTTTTTCATGTTTTTTTTTATTAAATAGATGGCTTTTGCCAATTCAATAAATGGCATTTGAAGAGGCTCTCTGCAGCAAGTCAGACAGATAAGCCCCTTTTTTTGTTTAACTGTGGACATTGAAGTGTGTTTATAAGTTGTAAAGGAGGTTTTGTAATTCTTGGCATTAGAAAGGCATCCTTAAGATGAGCTGGGTTCTCCCCCTCAATGAAGTGTTCAGATTTGCACCTGGGGTGACTTGGCTAGAATGGGATAAAGCACCGAAATGTTCGCATCTGATCTCTACAAAACTGGGAAAGGAAAACATGCATATTGTTTGTAGCACATTACAGTAAATAAAAACATTGAATGAGCCCACCCCTTCAGCCAGACTCAAAACTGAAGAGAATGGTCAGCTGACATTCATTTCTGCTTTCTAATAATTCAGAGTCCTCACTTTAGCCCTGGACTAGTTTCCCCTACTTTCTAGAAATGACCCAATACCTAAAGTTGCTAAATATTGCTCAACAAAATCTCTTGCTGCTCTTCAGCAAACTCAGCCAAGAGCATTGATTTAGTGACTGAACCGTCAGCCTGGAAACCTTCATTCGTTTATGAGGGTAAATCTCAAGTTAAGCTCCATTATTACTGTCTGCGTTAAACACACGCAGTTGCATTCTATGTAAGCTGTACTGAGTGCCACAGAAACCAAACTCTATTTACAGATAATCAACAGCAAGGTGTCAGGAAAAAGGCACGTTCTTTTCCTGGTGGATTCATTTTTTACAAAATCTGGAATCCAGTGTAGATGAAGATGAAACTCCTTTTTAACCACTACAGTTACTCATCAAACCCCTTTTTTCTTTTACAGTAAACAACCTACAGTGTGTTAATTTGCTGGAGAACATGGGAAAATCAAAGCAATTTTCATACAACATGAGACCAACCACTGCTGCAAAATCAAAAAATACAGGACTCAAGCACTAAGCAAAACTGAATGTTTGGAATTTAAAGAGCACATTCTGGTGCAACTGTTATCTTTCATAATGTACAAGTCATCTACAACATATTAAACTTGAACACATTTTCAGTTTTGTATTATCTCAGCATTACATGCCAAGCAGACTTCTAAGGACCTGGACTTATTTTATTTTGTGTACAAATTAGTTTTTGAATGCAACTGTTAATTTATTTAGTGACAGGATGAAATCTGAATTCCATTTAGAAACAGAAAATGAAGTGCTAAGCCCAGCATTACAATAGAGTTGCAGGGGCTCCCAAAGTTTTCCGTTGTCAAAAGTAGGAATTTTGAATGTGTTCATCAAACACACTTTCAAAGGGGAGGGCAACTGTACTGAAGATGTAACAGTTCTAGAAGACTGCTATTCTATTTCACCTCAAATTTATTAAATGTATTTCAAAATCTAAGTGGGAAGGGAAGAACAGCCTTCCTGCTCTACTTCTGTACTAAAGAAACAATTGGTTCTCAGCTAGCTATGGATTGGGAAGGAAAAGTAGAAACATTGACAGAAAACTGCTTTCCACAGCCTATGGAAATTGTTAGGGGTGTGTTTTCTGCCCTTTGAAATTATCACCAGTTTTTTCTATATTAATAACTTTATTTTTATACATGCACAAAAAGAGTTTCTACAGAAAGCAAGAAAAGACAGGACCTATTCTAGAAGAAAACTTGTTCTTATGATAGCTTTGGAGCTCCCAGCATACAGTATTTACCTTGCACAAAGTATTTAAGAATATGAACTCAGCAAAAATAAAAAACTGTTACTCTAGTTTCAAAGTATATTGTTTTCTATTTTTTCTGCTAGTTGGTATTACATAATTCTATTTTTTTTTTAATTAATATGATGCTTCAAAATAATAGATGATTGGAGTTAATATAAGTCTGTTTCTCTGCAAGCACTTAAAGAAAATGCAGTCTCTTTGAAGCTTAACACCCTTCCCTGCGGTCACCACATCTACTAAAACAACCTCCAGTAATGTCTACTTGCTTAAAAAGAAAGGCAATAGAGGTGTGCAGTTCTTTGTAAAATTTTTATTCTGTTTCACTTACAAAAAAATTGACAAGCTTTGTTCCAACATCTTCCATTCAAAACTAAATAGAAGTAAATGCTTTACAATAAATGCAGTTCGACCTCTTTAATATACCGTGTTTATAGGGCCAGGTCCCTGGGGATGAGAGGCAAGGTAGATGTTGAAACAGTAATGGAGGTCTGTTAGCCACTGCTCTTGAACTTCACCACTCTTCAGTGTCTAGAAAGAAGGGGAAAAAAGGTACAACTCAATTTCACCAACAAAGCTTCACTTTGTTTTTACAGTTAATCAGGTGCGATTAACGTTAAAGGTACAAGATGGCCTTGTTCACTTGCACACAGTGACATTATTCTTCTCATTTATTCATTTTAACATGGTATGTCTCTTAAAGCCAAAATAATAAAGTGTTACTACTTGGTAGACTAAGTCAGTGTTACATTATAAAGTGTGTGAATTACACCAGATGTGATTTCCTTACTCTTAATTATAGTGGCTTGCTTACTTTCCAATTCTGCAATTTATAGTCAATTAAAATGCAAATGAGCGTGGTTCTACTAAAGCAGGAGAGCTCAATACCCCAGTCTACAGGAGAACTGCTACCAACATAGCCCACAGTCCAGTAACTCGCTCTCCTTAGCTTTCATAAGCGGTTAAAAAACCCCAACAACAACAAATACAACCCACCCGCAGTGGAACATCACAAAAACAGGCTGAGGCATTTTCAACACCAAAGGAAACCAACCACTTCATTCTCTGTTAGAGAACTTGCACGATAATCCCTTACATCTGATTTTGCCGCCACTGAGGTTGTTTCTGGTAACAGACCTTTTAAAAGCTACTAATGGATACGTGTGGGTAGCTTACTCAAACCTGTGGGACATACAAACTCTCTGCGCTCAGAACTAGTAAGAGCTTTGTGCGAACACAGTTTCAGATTTTTTTCCTGAAGAGAGAAGCAACTGTAGTAGTCTCAGAACCACTGGAACGTAGACAAGTGAATAGAAGCGCTGGGTTTTGCAATATTTGAAAGAGAATCTACTTTGCACTGTATATATCTGAGAGAGTTTGATTTAATAACATCTTCGTACACTTATGTACCCCTGGCTCCAATAAACAGAAGAGACTAGTTTCTTATTTTGGGACAGCTCTCCCTCAGACAGGCTGTGTAGGTAATCTGCTGCCGGTACATTTTGTTAGGAAGCCACCTGTTGTCCAGGGCCGCTGGATTGGGTGCAAGCTAAATTTCAGAACTCTCTCATCCATGCAGCGACCACAGGAGCTCGGATAAGTAGCAGCCTTCTACACAGCCTGGACTTCCGAGCCAAATAAAACACAATCATAACTTGTGTTTTGCTAAGCGTCTGTTCTTCGTGTTTGTAATAATTTTTAAACCTTGTAGACCCTCGTAATCTGTGGGAGACAACAAGAAGTTTCATACCATGATGTCCTTGATAATCTGTTGCACCAGAAATTCATTTGTGATCATATGGCTCCTGAGCTGACCATGTTGCATTAGTAAGCGAAGCAACTGAGCAACAACGGGCAGTTCTTCCCGACAGATCCTGCTCACTTGCAGACTTTGCAGCATCAGTCTCAGTAATCGTGGCAGGAGTGCTAATGCAGAAATACACGATCCCCACAGCATATCCCTGAGAGAAAAAGAGAACAAAAATTGAAATGATCGAGGACCTGTATTTCAAGTGTGCTTCTGTGAACTAGCCTCATAGCTGTACAAAGAAACGTGCCTCTGTGAATTCAATCATGCCAATTGCCTTCACCGTAATTAGTGCCGAAGCAGAAAATTTGTACCAGAAAATGCTACACCTGAAAATATAATAAAATTATGTACAGCACTGGGAAAAATTTAAGGTCCTGCCCTGAAGCTACAAATGTTGCTGAAGCTCTTACACAGTGTAATTTCTGCTTGATGCAGCTGGGAAGAAGTTTTTGTTTCAGTGAGGCACACCTAATCTTTATTTAAGACTCATAAGAAATCAAACAATGGAATCAGCTTTTTGTGATATGCAAATCATTAAATACAGTCAGTGAAGGAGGACTGCGGCTTTAAAAACACATTTTACATTTTAAGTAAGATTTGAACAACTTTCCTGTATATGGAACAGAGAAAAACCTGAAGTATAAACTGTTTAAAGACATTTCTGTTATACAGGAAAATAAACGTATTTAAATCTGGCATCTGTAGCTTTTGGGGTTTTTTTAATCAAAAGGATTTGCAGTCTATAAAATGATGCCTGAGAAGTTTTGTTAAAGCTGAAATATCAAGTCAGTTAAGAGTACAAGCTTATAAAGCCAAATCCTTTGCATGTTGCTTTTCAATGTATCTAATGAAACTAAAGGCTAAAGCTAAAGATTAAGGTATAAATATCTACCTTTCTAAAGTCAGGATGGTTCTGACATCTAACTAGAATAATTTGAGATGAAAACTTCTTCAGTTATTGTTTTAAATAATTCCAGCTAACTTTGCAGCTGTTTTTCTTAAATCTAAGTACTGTTTTGAACTAAGCAAAAGACCGACAGCAAAGTAAATTGGGGGGATGTGGTGGGGGTATCCTTTCATTTTACATGTCTAAAATACTTGTGGGTGTAAAGGCAGAGATCATTAACATGGTAAGAAAAGCAACATTACCTTTTCTGTACATGTTCTGCGTCCTCTTTGTCTAAAGTTAGCAGAAAGTACAGAAGACTGTAACAACAAGAAGCTAAGAACTTGTGCAGGTTTTCACTTAGGATGCAAGCTTGATCCAAGAGCTTATTTATGGCACATAGAACAGATCCAGCTGTACTGTCGGGTATTACAACCAATCCAACCTGTATTGAAACAAAAACCCCCAAGTTCATCACTTCATACACAAATTTTTCTGATGGTATCCAAGCACGTCTAGAGCTGAATGAACCTCTTTCATATCATGACATGTATTACTTTGTTTCTGTTCCAGTTCGACACACTACTGCATTTTTTCAAATCCCTGTTTTCCTAAGAAATTGCCACCCATACCAACAGAAGTTTAAACCGGCATCTTCATTCCATCCCTTCTAAATAAACACTCAAACGTATTTAAAAAAAACCAACCCACTGCTTTGAGCCTTGCTCTGAAAGATGGTACAGGCACAAACAGAACAGGTTGTTGGACAGAACAGGTCTTTCCTTTTAAGCATATATCATGGGACAGAGCAGCCCTTCCGTGTCTGGAAACGGCAGCGAGCAGTCACTGAGGTAGAAGGAAACTCTGATTTACTCCAGAAGGAAAAGCTGCTACTGGATCGTCATCTGGGTGAGTCTCCTTACAAATCGAACAGGCTTGACAGGAATGAGAACATTATGAGCCAAGTTAAATGAAAGCTAATGAAACATATGGTGGGCCCACAGCTGGGGTGATAACTCTTCCGTTGTTTAAATGAGAACATCATCTTGAGTAAGCACTTTATAGGCATGATAAATAATTAAAAAGAAAAAAAGAGTCTTTTTGGGTAGAGGCAGTGAATTAGAAAGCAGTTTAAATTTTGAAGTGTTATTGAGTAACTATCCTAGATTTTTGTCCTGTAAAGCCATAAAAAAAAATTCATGCATTGCTAATATGGCACCATTTATCTTATTAAAAAACTAATTTAAGGAGTTTTAGAGTAGCCTAATTTGCTCACCTGCAAGTACATTGTTTTAAGCTCATACAGGCAGTTGGTTCACTTAACAAGGTCAGCTGTTCTTTTAGAAATGTTTAGAAAAAGCTCAATAAAGTACAAGCTACAGAAATGTGCAACGTATTTCATTGGTGTGATTACTCATGAGAGGTAAAAGATAAAGAACAATGATGGGTTCAAACTTTTAAATACTTCCAAGATAAGACACCAGGTGTATTTCAAGGCCACAGATGTTCCTGACCAACCACAAATAGGAAATCATGACAGTGAGCTAGACGGATGTCTGCATATAAAGAAGCATCCCGAAGATCACATTAGCCAACACTGCTGATGAAACATGCCTGTCAGTCAGTCTGGAAGATGATGTGAACACAGATATTTCAATTTATACAAATCCAGTAGATAAGACTGCTCCAATAAGTTCCCATATAGGATGTTGCCTACACGGTGCCTTTCTTCCCTGTTAGGTGTCATCATCCAGTTAGAGATCTTGGGCGGCAGCCTAATCAACTATAAAAATCCACTGAACTGTTTGCTCTCAAAGGGACAGCGTAGTAGAACGCATAAGCTGATCTAAAAGTTCTGATTTAAGCCAACACCCACCCCCAAAAATCCGGACTGCAGTTACAGGTAAGCCACACCCCATGGAAGCTTTGGTCTACCAATTTTTCCAAAGGGGTCCGCACAGGGAGCTGCCGATACTCGTTAGATTGCCAAACCATCTCGACAGGAGGACAGGCAGGTCCTGCCTCACAGGTAACTGCAAATCCTGTCCCTTAAAATTCTGTTACCCAGCTCTGGCCTCGCCATCCCCATCCTCAGCTCAGGGAGTGTTCAGGATTAGAAGACGACAGACTGTAAAACTCATCTAAAGCTGCTAGTGGCTCTTTTGAAAAGCCAACCAAACCAAGAAGCCTTTCAGAGGCTATCCTGGCTTGAAAATAAGTTGAACTATTCACAAATAAGAACAAAAAAATCCATGTAAGTTTGGACACCAACAATTATTAGATACTTTTTTAAACATCGCTAATCATGTTGAAAAAACTTTTGCAAATGCTGAATTATGCATGAAATACATGGAATAAGTTTAATGAGACTGTTACAAAATTTATCACAAGGAAGTTAACCTAGAAGACAAAATGGTACTTACCAGGTATTTACAGATGCCTGTCTGGAGAATGTCAAAACACTGACTTTGTGAAGGTATAGTGGACAAGCTGTGACAGATCATCTGTTTTAATAAAACAAAGTTATATTTAAGTACTCTAAATGTAACCAGCAATCATTCACTGTGTAGTCGTACTTTGTTGACAGATCTAAATACAGAGTACTATGGGGACACATAGCAGCTTTGTCTCAAAGTATTGATTCTTTACAGTGTATGAGAGTAACATTGTCAACACAAATTATTCAGTGTTTAAAGAGATGATAGCCTACACCATTAGTTTTTTTGCTAGTGGCTTTCTTCATTTTACCTATGTGATAGAAGTAGAAGGCCAAAAATACTCTATCCAGCTACAGCACCACACTGAGCCTTTCCTCAGACCTGACGAATTTCAGAAAACAACTTCACAAATAACTTTATCAAGCACGAAACAGAGGAATCACTGTGAAACAGGACAGAAAAATTACAGAACAAAGAAGAAAGTAGCAAAGATCCATTTCCAACTTATTTTCCTCTACACTGCCAGAAGTGTCATGTTCAAAGATGATACAAACTGTAATACCACAAAGGGAAATTCTTGTTTTATGGATTGTCGAAAACTTCCTGGTGCTTATATATCAGGCACTAGCAAACTGTATTAGCTGCCCAGAGGTATGATGGGAAGAATTAAAAAAAAAAACCCCAAAAACCCAAACAAACTGAAGACTCAGATCTTTATTTTTTAGTAAAAAAACACATGGGTGAGCATGGCCAGGTTGGTGGGGGAAGAAAGAGAGTTGACCAAGACCCCATGAAATGCTATACGGCTCCTGGATAGGATAAAGAAACCAGAGCTCTAGTAGATCTGCTTATTAAGCTGTGCTACAATCCTCGGCAGATGGCTTTCTCTGTTCCTCTCTTCCTTTCCATCTATTCCAATAATTTGCAAACTAAAGAGCTTGGATGACCTCCCTCTGTTTACATTCGCTGCTTATCCCACCAGAGTGTCAGCTGAAGCCTCCAGAAAGCAACGCACGCAGCGCGAGTGTGTTATTAGACCATTAGCAATCGTGATGTCCTGCTAAGGACAAGGAAGATGGAAGAACCAATACGCGAGGATTGAAATCTTCTGTCTGCGCTTAAGGGAATCAGAAAGAGAACAGCAAGATCAGACGTTTGAGGGAGGGAAGAATTTAAGTCTCCGAGTTTTACAAATACCTCAACTAAGCAAAACCCATTCCTCTAGGATACTTTGCTGACTGAAGAAAGAGTTCAAGAAAACTTTCACAGAATGATCTGACTTGAGGGATTAAATTCTCTGATAGCGTCCTGGTTTTCAGACTTAAGTTGAATCAGTGCAGGTCAAGACACCTAAATAAGAGGTAATGACAAAATAGAAAACATCACCCATGTTGTGTCAAGAATAATAGTCAAAAATATTTCCAGCTGAAGAGAGACTCCAAGGAAAGGAAAGGTTAGGAAAAGAACCATTAGCTCAAGGTCCTGTGGTATGAAAACTCAATCCTAAGTAATGTGGTTGCCAGTGGTGGTTTAATCAGAATGGCCAAGCACTATCATATGTGATGATAAAAAGTGTGCTCAGCTTTTTCCAAAATTACATACCACACATGCTTTTAGACCTGCTTAAGCTGGCCAAATTCAGGAGATCCTTAACACATCTGCTTGACAGAACATAATACTGTGAGGCTGTCAGGACACTGCACGTGTTAATCCGTATTACAGGTGTGATTTTTTAAGTATTTTGTTTGACTAGTAGGACTATTTAAAAGACAGTTTTATAGATAGTCTTGCACTGAATAGCCTTATTTATACTATACGTTTATTTAATAATGAAATAATATTATTAAAACTGTGTACACCATCCTAGGTATAGTAGTGCTTCTGTACACCGCAATTTGAAAGTGATAAAATATTAAGTACTCTGGAATATTCCCAAGAAACACACTCAAAACATCTGCGTATTAGCAGTGTCAAGGAATAAAGTCAAGCTGAGACAGAGGTTACTACTGGGGATTGTCATGTCAAGGACAAACTCTGACGCCAATCTGACCTAGTATTTTAACGAGTAGCACTTACACAAAAGGTAAAGCTACATTGATGAAATCTCTCGGCTGACAGCTCAACGTTGAGAAACACTGCCAAGACAGGAGGATTGGACTAACCTATAGAAAAGATCGCATGGGTTTGATGAATGACAGATAGAGAAAAAATTCAGTGAAACAAAAGTGGCGGGTCATGTGCTTGGAGACTAATACAAATTTCTGCACGCAGCTAGGAGTTTTAACAGTTGGAAATGAGGAGAAAATTCTTTGCTTAACTTACCGCGAGGTAGTTGTGATAGAACCATGAAACAGGCAAAAGTCACTTTAGGATGGAAAAATAAAAGATAATCACAATAGAACTGATCAGACAGAATACTGATCGTCTGTTCAATACTACTCCGTAAGATCCTACTTACGCTATTAGTGACATACTGTGCAAAATAGGAGTCACTCATTTTCAACGAAGGTAAATTCAAACTGAAGGGGCATAGAAAAATTGCACAAAGGATAGAGATCCTTTCTTACAGGTGTCAATGCAAAGAACTTAACCTGCCTAGGCTGGCAAAACTATACCCAAGAAGGGATATTATTGTCACTTACAAATACAACAAAGAGGTGAAAACCTCTGCAGGAAAACAAATATAACCAAACAGCAACAAAAAATAACGATGATCATAGCTGGCTGGGAATGGAGATGAGATGGAAATTAGGAAGGATCATTATGAAAGGGGAAATGCAGGAGACATTCGTTACTCCTAAGAGCTCAGGAAGTTTACAAGCAGGGTATGCCATATGCTTGTGAGTGCCTGACACTAGACACAGTATGCTGGAGAGGTCCCTTTTAATTCCATACATCCCCACAAGAGGTCAACAAATTAAAGACCCTGAAGGCAAATCCACCAGACCCAGCCAGCAAACTAAGGTTTCATTATTAATAAAACCATTATTAGTATTTCACCCTTAGGACTACGTCCCTAGAATAGGCCTACCAGTCCACTGAGGCTCCCCCTGAGATGACAAGTTGTAGGAGCATTTCGTACAGGTACAATTCACCAACACTCAGACTCTTCCAGAACCGGCAAGGAAAACGGGCATCATACCACTGAAGAGCAGCATACTTGCTTAGAAGGGTTGTGGTAAAGCGCATCGGCAAGTTAGTTTTTCAACCTTTTAGATCCTTCTGACCCTCAAAATAGCACAACCATTCCCTACATCCAGTTCTATTTTCCTGTGATTAAGTGGGAGTGGCAATCCTTTTCACTTCCATAAATTAAATCCTGCTTGAAATGGCTTTCATAACAAATGCCTGTTATAAAAAGTGAAACTGAAACGTTATTAGACATGGAAATGAAAAGCAAAGAAAACTTAATTATCACATGAAAATTAGTATTTTTCCTGACAATTTACTTGCCTTAGGCAAGGGTTTGCATGATGTTTAATTTCCATAATAAAATGTCACAGCTGATTCATTATTTTACATTTGATTAGCATTTATCACATTTTTGGCGCATTCATAGATTGGTTTTGGACCAAAGCCAGAGCAGTTTTGTTTCAGAGTATTACTGAAGTAAATGGACAGAGAATGAGCATTTCTGATCGTAGCGGGGGTTTACATCTTTTTGAGACAAGTATTTATAACAGGTTTGGTTTAGGCTTAGAGGCTTTGGGGTTTTTGTGGTTTGGGTTTTTTTTTTTTTCTTTTTAATTTTGTTTGAACGTCCACTTGAATAAATTCAAGCCAAAAAAAAGCATTCTCTTAAATAGGGGCATTATCTGTTAGCATTATGCAGCAAATACTACAGGCTCCATAATCCACTGGCAGTTTTTCAAAGCAAACCTTATTGATCAGACAAGCCCAACTACCCCATCATACCCATGAGCCACGCAACTACAACAGCAGGTTCCCTACTAGTGCTTCAGGAAATTGTTACTACGTAAGGCTGCCTTGCCTGCCATACTGAACACATACTCCAACAGTAGCCAGCTAAAATGGTTGGGGGAAAAGGCTGGGAAAGCAGCCCAGGAGCACGCGCTGGGCTTTTTGGAAATCCTGACACCATGGAGTATTTTACTCTGGTCTTCGACTGGATGAGTTAAAAGCGTTTTTGCTGCCGACAGCCAACCTTACTCACTCTTAATCCAATCTGAAATGGGCTTTTCATAGCTCTAATGTACACAGAAATCCATCAGTTTAATATTGCTTATCTGCAAGATGCTCTCAACTCCAAAAGGCAGAGCTGGGATGACCCGAGGAAGCCCAGTCTCAATCTCAGCCCTCACGCCAACATGATGAACCGAGAGTAGTGTTTTGTTCATTAACTGTTCCCACTCCCTAAATTACTCAATGCTTCCCATAACGTGATAGAATCCTGACTCAAAAAGCCTCAAGGGAAACATTTTATCAGAACTCTCCAGAGAAAATCTGCATATTATTTCAAGTTTAATTGTGCTGCAAAGTACTCTTTTTTCAAAGAAAAATACCCACCTTCCTCTGAAAACACACAGAAGCGTGAGCACAGAGGAGAACCAAGCAAGCAGGAGAGAATGGATCAAGTACTTTAGCAAGCCACTCTGTGGAGTCAGACCACAGACACTTCAGACTCCAAGAGAAGTGATTTTATTAAAAAAAAAAAAAAAAGTTGGCACACACCAGACACTATATCCTAATATGAACTTTAAAATATATTTTTCAATTCACATCGACATCCACCTCAAACATGGGTAACTAAAATGTAACAGGCTGTTCTGCAGTCAATTCCCAAGCCCTTGTGAAATGACTGTTTCAAGCGGGACTCTATCCACTATAACATGTTACTGCAGAGCGTAGAAAACGAGAAGTTTTCAGGTGATGGGGCAGGCAATGAAGCTTGTCGTCTGAAGCTTGGCCAGCTTCCCCCGAAGCACCCTAGCTTATCAGACAGTGTATTCCCTTGACAGGTGCTGCTTCTCTTTCTGAAATAAATTGATTTGACAGGGCAATATTAACAGTGCCCTGAGTTGTTGAGAAAGCTGCGTACAACAAGAGATCTTTGTTCATCTGCCTTGGCTAAGCTCACAGGGGCGGATGTGAAAGATATTCCTGATTCAGTGACTCCAGAAAACAAGAAAAAAAAAAAACAACACAAAAACCCCCACACAAAACCCCCACACAATCACAACAAAACAGACCTAGGTTAAAAAAAGAAAAAGCCCAAAAGAAGGAACAGAGTCTGCAGGAAAACATTACATAGGTGGGCAACTGGGGGAAAAAAAACACTATGGGACTAATTTTAGAATCAGGGTAGCAAAACAGGAATACAGAAACTTGTTTAAGAATTATAAAAGCTTAAGAACATGCATTGTGTCCTGCATCTTGATAGAGTACATCTTTCCAAAGACTTAGAAGGATTATGAAACACAGTTAATGTCCAATTGCTGGCTCAGAAACAGGATAAGTGCAGCATACAAACTCATCTTGCATCTGTTGAACTGTGGTGATTGCCTGTCTGCAGGCTCCTTGGCTGTGGCATGCAGTCTGATGTTAAACCTATATTAAGAGTCAACTAAACCAAGTGAAGTTATCTTTATTTGCCACTGGACACAAATACATGAGTGGCAATCACCACCGCTCACCTCCTGTGCAACAATTCGATCACATGTTTAAATCTGGGTACCAGCAAGATTTGGTGCCAGGAGGCAGAGAACTATCGGCTAGAAACAATCCTACTGCCTCACTAAGCGACAGGCATTTCTGAAAATATTTTCTTTTGTCAGCAAAACCAGGTTTTATACTCAACAGCTAATGTACTATCCAGGAATAGATGAAGCTATACCTGAAAAATGGCACGGGTCTGGTTCTCTTCTCAGAGCCATCTTACTAACAAAATTCAAAGAAAGGACACCACAAAATAGCTTTGCTACCCAAGAAGCTTTTGTTTCATCCTCTTGCAGCCATAATGTGCCCCTCTTTCACAGCTCTGCAGCTTCCTCACACCTATAAAATGTCACCGCGGCCGATACCTGCTCCTCACAGATGCCTCCTTGTCAAACCACCACGTGCAGGACGGTCAAAGGCATACCTGATGTACAAGTCTCCAAATTCACCTGCCTGCCCCTTCCCCAAACAAAAGGATTGGAAAACACAGAAAACTGTACACTTAGGAAGCTACCTCTTGTCCCACAAAGTCTGTCTTTTTGAGCAAATTTAGTTTAGGTATCACAAGCCAGGATGTGAATATATAGCATAATGCACAGTAACTGTGCAGATGTTAATTCACATCGGTTGCACCCAGTAACATGTGAGCTCCCAGCTATAAGGCATCGCAAGATACGCTGGAAGTATGTGATGCAGGTACAATGGAGCACTGGCCCGAATATCAAGTTAGGTTTTTGGGGAGTTTGTGTTTTGGTGTTTGGGTTTTATTGGGGTTTTTTGGTGGGTTTTGAGGATTTTGTTTTGTTTTTTACGTCTTAAGAAAATTATGGAAGATACCTTTGAAAAAGAGCTTCATTCATTCATTTCAGGAGGCATTTATTTATATAATTTCTCTTGTTTCTTTGAAATCTGCATTACTTTTCAAGAAAAACAACATTATTTTCATTTCTAAACATTAAACTTGGATAAAATGTGGTTTTACAAAACACTAATGGACTTATACAGAATATTTTATCCTCCCTAAAGAGGGTAAAAATTACAGCGTATTTCTAGTTCAGAACAGATACTATTTACCCTCTGCTGCTGCTTCTCCCCAGTGTAACTCTAACCTGGAAATCTCAGTAAAGACAACAAGTTGAAATCTTAACAGAAACTTCAACTCAAAACCTGCATTTTAAAAATCTAGTGGTTTTTTGAAGTGTTAATCTCTGCTTGAAGTTAAGCTACAGTGCTGCACCACCACCTTTTACTTCAAGACAAACATCCTTGCAGGACGTTTAATTTACATGCATTGACTTACTACCTTTATTGATTTGTCAGAATTTTTCATAGCATATCAGTGCAGATAGAGCCTTCCCAACTCTATTTCACTTATAAGACTTCACCATTTTTGACACACATTAGTATATTACATTACGTGCATCCCAAGGTTTTTTAATTCAAGACTGCTTTTAAAAGCAGCTGACCTTCCCTAGTGTCTGCTCTTATGTTTTAAACATTTTGTTGAGTATTTTATTTCTTCAAGTCAGCTATGTGCTCAATATAACTCTAGAATCTCGACTTCAAGCAGAACCTTCAAACTATCATTTGCCTTCCCCTGCCAAAATGGTCAAGTGTCACAAACATCAAATATTACAACAGAAATTATCATGTATACACGGTTACCTTGTTAAACTGTTCATTTCTGTTTGCGCTATTTCATTCAATACCGGCAGAGCAATTCAATTACAGGGGAGTGAACAATATTACCGACAAACACTATAGGCACAGTTAAAATGAGCAAAGACTGAAGCCTCTTCCCTAAGGCTGCAACCATTTGTTCTGGAGCCCCACCCATTTCAGCTACAGGGATATGATTTTAAATAATTGGCTTTAATAAGGCAGAAGTCATTTTAAGTAGAAGTTGCTCCAGAAAAGGAACCAAGATTTCCACATTTAACATATCTTTTAGACAAAATATGAAGATTAAACTTTACAGCTACACAAAACAGCATTTAAAGGAATACTTTTTTGCTCCTTAAGTGAAAAATCACCATTACCTAAAAGCTTCCACAAAAAAATCTGGCTTCAGATTTCCACTATACCAATTGCCACTCTTTAGACAAAAAAAGAGTTACAAACAGTATCCACCTCAAAGCAGTTTTTGTTACAAACCTCAAAGCAGTTTTTGTTACAAACCACTTAAAAGCATTAATTCCTACGAGAAGTGCATTTGTTTGGCTTTTTCACCAATTATAGTTAGCCATGTGCTACCAAGTGCACTGGTTATATTAACACTCCAAACGTCCAAACTGCCATTTGAAAGTGCCTCAAGTTATTCTTTTCCTTTACACAACTTGCTCTTTCTCCAGAGGCATACCTTTTCTTCTCTCGCATCTCTGGCACGCGTACATTATGCATTAAACTCCCTCTTACAGTTCACTACCATTAGAAATAAACACCACTCGCTGCACAGTACAGCTAGCTAGTGACAGAAAGCTGGGACTGCCTTCCTCGGGATTTGAAAACAAAGTCGAGCAGCGAGCAATAAAGCCGACAAGCCACGGCCTCCTACAGATTCACGCCTGGGACCCTTCATCCCTTGCCCTTCCGTTTTTTCGGCACCGTAACCCCCCCTGCTCCTGCCTGACAACCCCGACACCCCCAGGGCTGAGCCTGGTCCGGAGCGATGCACGTGCAGGCTGCCCAGCTGGACGCAGAAACCGAGTTATAAACTGCCTTGTGCTAAGCTAGAGGGTTTTTTCTCTTCCACCTGCTTATTTTCACAAAACTCATGGGCAACTAGTATTTGCAACTTTACTCTTTTAGCAGAGCGCCAAAAACTAGCCAATGGTTTAGACAAAACTAGTCTAGGAGAAAAGAAAGAGGAAGATGGATGGACCAGTAATAATAAGAATCTGATCACTAGTCTCATTTATTCATAGGAAACCAGACTGTCAAATCCTAATTCCATCAGTTCCTTATTTATCTCCATCTACAATAAAGTATTTTTCCGTTATGAGGAAACCCTGAATTACAACTACACAATGAGAACTCCTTTAAATGAACAATTCTAAACATGAAGTAGAGGCCTGAATGCTGCCTGCTCTGCAGCCAACGGAGGGCTGTTCTTATTTACTAGGTATTTTAAATTACTACAAATATTTTGCTTAACATTAGAGCATACCATAAACTTCCTTATTACAGCATCACCATAAATTTCCTTATCCAGAAAGGGAAAGCATGAAAGATTCAGCATTCAGAAGGTGTGCTGCTCTACTCACTTCCACCAAAAGCATGACTAATTCAAGCTGGGGTTTATTATTTCCTGTAGCACTTCTTTATTTAAATAAAATAATTTTGTCACAGCTAAAAATATTTTGAATCCGAAATTGTGTCACACCTTGAACTATGTCCACTTGGAAGAAAGCCGTCTCCAAACCTCCCTCCCTCAAACTCAATGCACATAGATCCATCATTACCACACTGTCTTTCAAGACGTCCTACAAGAGCCTCATGATTTGCTAGCAGTTTTCTTCTCCCCAGAGGCCGCAGCTCTGGGTTTTGGGGGGGTTTGTTCCTGTTTGGTTTATTTTGTTTTGAGAAAAGAGTAGCTTGTTCAATACCAGGTGGAATCTACTTGCTCTACAAAAAGTATTCCTGGCAAATCTTGAACTGAAAGGTTTTTCCCAAGCCAGGATTTTTCTCTTCCCCCCCCCCCTTTTTTTTTAATAAAAATGGTCCAGCCTCCAAATCCCAAAGTTTTTAAGGACTATAGTCCCCAGAATGTTTTCTTTACAAATTGAGCATAAAATAGAATATGGGTCAACATGTTTGAGGTTGGAGAACGGTACTCAACAACAAAAAGAGAAAACTCCTAAAACTTAATGAACACAGCACCGTATTAGATATTTAAACACAGAGAAAACAGTCATCTAAAAGCTTTACATCTGATTTTTTTTTTTTTTTAACGTGGTAACTTCAGCATAGTTTTGTTTATATATCACTTACTATATCTACAATTGCATCTGAAATCAAAACCAGCCAAGTGAAAAATGAATGGAATCCTGTGACTGATAAAAGGAAGTGGTTGCCTTAATACTGAGCTCTTCTCTTTGTAAAAACAAAGAGATCTGGAACACAAACAGTGTATCCCAGAGACCATTATTACCAGATCAGACGCAAGAAGAAAGAATATCTTCATTTTTCTCTAGTAGGAAAGGAAGCTACTGAAGAAGTGCCCCTACTTTTCTGTCCACAAATTCCATGGAAACAAAAAATAGCAATTCTCAGGGGAACACCCCAAATGCATTGCAATACCACCAGTCCTTCTGGCAAGCATTTAACGGGAACAGTTTGACTTCCAGATCATATGTAAGTGTAACAACCTATCAAATAAAAAATAAAATCTCCCCATACTGGGAATCTCATTATGCTCTTAAAAAAAAAAAAAAAAAAAAAAAAGAAGAGGAGATTTGTGGATGGTGAAACAAAAGTTCTGTTTTTTTCAAGAGGAGACGTTTTCAAAGAATCACAGAATCATTGAAGTTGGAAGGGACACCCTCAAGTTCCTCTAGTCCAACACTCCTGCTCAAGCGATGTCAGCTAGAGCAGGTCACCCAGCACTGTGTCCATCGTGGTTCTGAGTACTACCCATAGATAGGAACCATAACATCTCTAGGCTACTTTTTCCAGCGTTTGACCACCCTCACTGCGAAAAAAGGTCTCTTGTGTTTAGATAGAACTTCATATGTTTTAATTTGTGCCCTCTTGTCCTGTCACAGATCACTACGGAGAAGAGTCTAGCTCCAACCTCTTCGTTCCCTCCCATCAGGTATCTACGCACGCTGGTAAGATTCCCCCCTGAGCCTTCTCTCATCCAGGCTGAACAGCCCCAGCTCTCTCAGCATCATTTCATGTGAAAGATGCTCCAGTACGTCCACATCTCTCTTGTACTAGGGAGCCCAAAACTGGACACAGTACTTCAGATGTGACCTCACCAGTGCTGTGTAGAGAAGGAGGATCACCTCTGTCGACCTGCTGGCAACACTCCTCCTCATGCAGCCCAGAACCCTGTTGGGCTTTTTGCCCCCCACAAGCATGCATTGCTTGCTCATGGTCAGCTTGTTGTCCACCAGAACCTCAAGGTCCTTCTCTGCAGAGCTGGTCAGCCTCCAGCATTTACTGGTGCCTGAGGCTACTCCTCCCCAGGTGCAGGATTCTGCATTTTCCTTTACTGAACTTCATGAGGTTCCTCTCTGCCCAGTTCTCCAGCGATATCCCTCTGAACATCAGCACAACCATCTGACCTATCACCCAATCCTCCCAGTTTTGTACCATTTGCAAGCTTGCTGAGGTTGCACTTGGTCTTATTGTCCAGGTCATTAATGAAGGTTAGAAAGTACTGGCCCCAGTACTGATCCCTGGGGTACACCACTAGTGACTTGCCTCCAACAGGACTTTGCACCACCGATCACAACCCTCTGGCCTGGCTGTTCAGGCAGCTTTCAATCCACCTATCTGCCTATTTACCTAAGCCATTCTTTGTCAGTATGTCCACAAGGATGTTATGGGATACAGCACCAAAAACCTCATTCAAGTCAAGATAAATTGCTCTCCCTTCACCCACCAAGTGAGACACCTTGTTGCAGAAGGCTAACAGGTTGGTTGAGCACAATTTGCCCTTCATAAATCCTTGCTGACTATTCCCAATCACATCCTAGGTGTATCTGATATAACCCAGCTCACTAGAAACTTTCTCTCCACAATCATGAACATGCTTATGGGGAAAAGCCTGCCATCTCCTTCTCAAGCTCAGAGTCGTAAGCGGCAGTCCAGGACTCCCTTCTTGTAAGAGTCTACAAAATGAAGTGGGTCTAGAAGGTCTCATTGCCTTTCAGACAGATTTTTGATGCATGGGACTTTTATTCCTATTCTCACTTTCATAAGTTAATCTCCAGAAAAGACTTCAGGCTGACATAACTGCAGAAGTAGTGCAATGCTCCATGGGATGTTTAAATCCTCTTTCATTACTAACCAAGGATATCCAGCTCTTTGCTTCATGACTGCCATCCACTTCTGAGAACCTGAGAGAGCACCTTGTATCTTTCCCAAGAAAAGGTACTTCAACAAAAGCAAGTCGCAAATTTCTGAAAATAATGACTCTCCCCGATGGCACCAAAACACTGAAAAGATTGTAGCAGAAGTAAATCAAACTTGTAACCAGGAACCAAAGGCACAAACAAGCTATCTACAATCAAACTACTTCACTGTCCCTAAGTGAAAATAATCCCATTGTGTCGTATCTCAACCAACTTTGCTAGATTTGTGGGAAAGAAGCAAAAAGAGGACGGAGAAGACACAAGAGGTGGCATTTTCAGAAACAGGTAAAGTATACATAAATCCTTCAGATGCTGTATGGGATTATGCTAACTCTTTGAGAAACAAGTAATCCCTCTGGTGCATTCACAGAGGAACAGTTCTGTACAGAACAGGGAGAGAAAGCATTCTAGTTTTTCAATACTGGAGAAAGGCGTTTTGGTGAGAAAACATTTCCTTACTGCCCAGAAGAGACAAAGCCAAACAAATTAGAAAGTTTAGCTGCTCCAGAGGCCAACTGACTGAAGGCAGGACATCTAAAGACGTGCGTCAGTCACGGTACCAAACAACAACTTTGCTTAAAATACTTTTCAGTACATAATAGCACATATTCAGTACATGCCTCGGACTATCATTAGTTTCAGCAGATTACCATTTAAACTTTATGAATTAGAAGAGAAAAATCACTATACTGCTTTCTTGAACCAAAAAGACTGCCACAAAACCTCAGAATAAATCATACAACTAAAAACTTCTGTTACACTCTTCTTCCTGTATTCATGACAGAGATTTCATAAATCCTGTCAAATTGGCATATCATTAAAACATGATTTCACACCTTAAAGTGGTTTCTGGTGAGCTAAACAATAAAAAGAGTTGAGCCAGAATGAAGACTAATGCACCTGTTCCAAATAAAATCTGGTGGCTCAGATCTCTTTAGAACCAACAATAAAATTAAGCTTTCAGCTCTTACGATCTTACAAGCAGGAACTGAATTCACAGTGAAGTTTTTAATCCCAGTAAATTTTGATTAAATAAGTATCAGAAGTTATTCTAAATAATCACCAGTGCCAACTTAATATTACTTCCAAGTTAAAATCTCATCTAATGCAAGTGCTTTTTAATTAACAGTGGAATTTACTCTCAAACTCTTTATAATTAGTATTTTTACAATTAATTTAGTTTTGAAAGCCAAAACAGATTGCTGGCCTTAATCTTATTAGTGTTTAAGAATTTTCCACCAAGCCTTCTCAACCCGTTTTTTCCATGAGTATTGTTTTGCACACTAGATGTCTGAACATTCACCTTTTAAAGCAGCTTCCTTCAAAATACTATCTGATGGCTGTAGAAAAACGTTGGCTGTTTGACAGCTATTATATTTTTCATTCTTTTTTCAACTCAACTCACAAGAAGATTTAGGCATCTGTGGAAAAGGGATGGAGAGCACTCCGAGTTTGTATGCTGTCATTTAGAATTAGTGTTGATGTATTACCTCTGTCACAGCCCAGTGGTGTAAAAACTGGTCCAGATCAGTTAGGTAAAGACGGACAGGTGAAAGCTGTGTCTGGCTAATGTGTGGTTTTCCTCTAATGCCCTGGAGACTAGTCAGCTCCTCTCTTGAAAACCCTAGAGAAAAAGAAGCAGTACAACAGTATCACAAAACAAGCCAAGCACTGTTCTACTTCAACAGCATCATTGACAAAAACTGCCTTTTATATTACGTCTGTGTAACATTTCTTTGTTGAAAGCTCTTGCTTGGTATTTTAAAATAAGTATATAAAAATCCAAATTCTGACTTCTGAAAGAAAACAAATATATTTGAAAAATCAATGGCTTACCCATTTAAACTATAACGTGGTATAAAAAAAAAACCTCTAAGAGGCCAGTGTTATGCTGCTATTTTCAACGTCGGTATCTTTAAAAAGTAATAAGCCAATCACGTATAATGCAAGACAGTTCACCATGTGTTCACAGTAACTCAGTAACCTAACATAACCTCAGGGTTAAAAAAAAAAAAAAAAAAAAATCATCTGGCTAATTACTTCTAGCCAGGTAGCAGATGTTTTAGTAAAACAGGACTACTGCTCCAAAACAGTCACTTTGGTTTTGCTTTCATTTTCTCAGCTATCAGTACAGTGCTCTCTTCACTGTTTTAGGAAAAGTAATTTTTGAAACCAAAGTAGTTGAACATTATGAATGACTGAGATGATGAAGAAAAGACACTTTCTTTTTACCACAGGACAAGTTACTGGAAGATATTTCTCAGTAATATTATGCCATTTTAACCACTGTAATTTCCCAAAGTTGCATCACCACAGAATACAACTATTTTTATATCTGAGTAAGAATATAGTAGCAGAAGTAATTCTGCTCACATGCTGACCTTGGGCAGCTCACTTCAACATACTTTGATTACTTTATTCTGATGGAATGTTTTTAATAGCGTAAGCAGTCCACCAGAAATCCCAGAGGCACTCATTTATATTGTTACGAGCCAATAAAAGGCATTTACTTAAATCTAGAAAAAAAATTCTTGTTCACGTCATATGCCGAATTTAGGTTTTCCTCATACTTTCCAAAGGAAGTTGCTAGAATGAAAAGAAAGTATGCCACTTGGGCTAAATATTTGCAAAGTGTAAAAATAGGGTGTCAAAAATCAGATCAAGAGAAAAAAGGGTCTATCTCATCAAAAATATGTAACAAGATTAGAATTACTTTCAGGAGGTACTTAGTACACCATTTATTCTCAATTAAATCCAGTAATTGACTATCAAAACAAATTTCATCTTGCTAATTCTGAATTATGACATTCACATGGATTACCTATAAGGGTTGAAAACAAGAAGCTGAAATAGTCCACATCATTCACAGAATTATCCTGCACTTGGCACTTCCAGCCTGCAAAGGATGATCTGCACAAAACCAACAGCAGATAGTTTATTAAAAACCATATAATTAAGAATTCACAACCTACCTGCACAATACAATCAATTAGCATGACTAAATTGTTAATTTTAGCATTCCTGTTTCTAACCGCTGTTGTTAGAATTGCATTTTAAATAGCTTCAAAAACAGAACTTGCTCTTTTTGAGACAAGTAATATTGAACTTTGTACCCCTACATGGGCTTAGGTTGTTAAGTTGATTAAATTACTGAGATAGCAACTTTTCATCAATACCGGTATAACCTTTAATACAGTGACGACAGCCAACACACAGTAAATTAAATTAGTTTTATTTCCCTTATTTGGTAAAAGTTACTATATTACAAAGCTGGGCTGTATTTTTCATTATATCCACTACTTTTAATACAGCTCTTTACATGAACAATAGATCCCATTTAAAAGCAGTCTCAGCATCTATTTTAGAGTAGCTAAAGCTATTAAACACAGACCTAAATTAAAAACTTGCTTTGAGATTTAGAACACAAAAAGGAGCAATATGCAAAGACAGGAGCAAACCCATTATCAAAGCTGCCTGACACTTCCCTTTTTAGGGGCAATCTGTAAGAAGTGGAGCACCAGCCTACTTTTGTTTCTCAAATTAGAAGCCATGCATGCTTGTGGAAACTCGCAGCAAGCAAACACCGCTGACCACCTAACGGTAGTGTCTCGCCCATGTATCAGTGCAGAACCAGGAGAAAGCCACGAGCTGGGAACAAGTACATCTCACACATGCTTTCTTAAAAAGGCTGCAGCTCAGAGCTACACCACATTATGCAAAATGCATATTATTCAAATTTACTTGTATGGTGCTCTTGGCACTTGCACTGCAGACTATGGATCTTTGCTGTAAGAGAGTGCTGCTTTCTGCTCTTATAATCTTGCAAAATTTCAGAGCTTTCAAATGCAATTTTCCAAGCCAACTATCTGCCTCAGATCACTTTTTTCCTAATTTCTCTCTGCTAACAGCCAAAATGGCTTAGCTCATGGGTAACAAAATTCTGGAAAGCTTGTTTTTCAGAAATTTTTTTACAGCTCCATGTTTTGGGAGTAAAAATATCAAATTTGGAACACCTTTGTGCCAGGCATATACATTTTGCCACCCCATGAAAATCCATCCACAGTATCTCAGCATCACAAAAATGACAGCTAGAATATGCACGTGTCTGGAGCTACTCAAAAAGAAAGCAAAAAAAAAAAAAAAGGAATTTCAGAATTTCTTTAAACTAAAGAAAAAATTCAGGATTTAATCAGACTACCATGTAGGATAATTACTTTGGGGGGGGGGGGGGGGGATAAAAACGCAAGGCCC
>JANHGO010003477.1:0-27063 GCA_024606505.1 Aquila spilogaster | reverse complement strand
TCATAATTTGGCCACTGACTCTGAGCTGGACCCATTCGATCCTGGGATTTTGAAGCTGGGAATGTGAAATATTCTCTGGTATAGGTCTGTGTTGGGATGGGATAAGCTTCAGGTCGTGGAGGCAGAGTTTGTTCCTGAAAAAGATAGAATGAACGTAAGATAGAATTTGCTAATCACACAGATCTATACAGAATGTTTTTCTAACCACGCGTTTCTTAAATGTTTTGTTTTGCCTTGTGAGGATATTATTTGTCTAGAATAGAGGTTCTCAAATATAAACTGTGGTTAGGACTAATATTTTTCTGGTCTGAAAACAAGTATGCAATATTGCACAAGCCAAAGAAATTGCAATGACAGCTTCATGAACAAAATGTAATAAAATCACACAAAGTTGTTTCAATCTTTCATTAAGCCATAGTAAGTAAAAACGCCACTCAGTCACTAGCATCAGCATTATGTACAAAGATTTGAGATACTGGTTTGACTCAAGCACACTAATCCATTGATAGCTAAGGAAAATTTAATAGCCAGCATTTTCTTGCTACTTCTGACCTCTGTACAAAGATTTCCAGTCGAGACTGAGGTTATTTTGGTGGTAGTTCCAGATGCATAAGCATTCTTTCCCCCAGGGCTTGGAGGCTGATCTGTTGGAAAGTTAAAGGAAGCATTTACATGCCTGTTAATATTAATTTACATAACTTAATAAAATAATAGCATTCACAACGTCAGTATGATTTTTCCTTTGAATAATTCTAACAAGAGGCTTGCTCCAAACATTACAACTACTTCATTATTTCAAACTTAAACTTAATCCTGCTTGCTTTTTTTTTTTTTTTTTTTTTAATTAGGTTTTCTTCTCATTCAAATAACCCTCTCCCCTCCCCTTTGGAATTGAACAGCCCTTAAAGGTAGTGAAAGAGACATCTACCTCTACGAGAAGAATAATCTGACTTACTTGCTACGTTGGGACTGGAGCGATGATCGGCTCTGTTCTTCATTAATCTGTCATCTCCTGGCAGCTTCTTTGGTTCACTGTACTCCGTCCATGGCAGCTGGGGGCTCTCAGGTGACCCATTTTGCGTGGAGTTGTTATACAGCTCAAAACCTTCACTCTTTGGTCGGGGTTTACCTGAGCCACGGCGGTCAGAAACTGTAACAGTTGATATATATTTTCCCCCTTCACTTATATTAACTACTGTCTAGCGTATTCTTTTTCAAACAAGTTACCTTGCATGTAGAACAAAAACTGACTTTTTCTGGCATAGTGACTGATTAATTTTAAAACTGTTACTTTTTCAGATACACACTTCCACTCTCATATCAACTGTACAGGATTCGTTTGATTCAAAAAAGAATCTTTGCTTCAAAAGAGCTTTTGAAATGATATGACGTTTGGAAAAGCTAAATGTGCCTTATTAAAAAGTCTCTTGGAGACTCACAGAGGCATATGGCATCTGGAATGGTGTTGTAAATCGTGATAATAGGGATTTATTCTTTTAACCCGTTCTTTTCTATATCCTATATATAGAAAAGGGCTTCCTATATAAAATTATTTTGCATAAGGCTTGTGTGTTGGCTTTATGAAGTTCAATGATAAAAATATCCAAGAACTTCTTAAGATCTGACATAAAAACTTTATGAGATAAAGGTTTCGGCATTGCTAGTTTAAAAGCTAAATAAAAACCTATCACAAAACATGTTCCAGGGGTTTCTGGTTTTATTTTTCTCTCTTAGTAATTACATTACACTCTCTGCTTACAAGGAAGTCAAATCCCATGCAGAGGAGAGAAGCCTTTATAAAAGGGATGGAAAAGCTATTGAAGTTGTAATGGTGTTTGTATTCATTGTATTTCATTAATGAAAAATTATTTCAAAACCACAACTGTGCTTTAATACTTTTTTTAAAAAGCACAAATGCAAAACACTTATTAAACATCAGACAAATACAACTTCAAGCACTATTTAAAAGTCAGTTTGTCTTTTCACAAGAAAAGAAATGTTTCCTTTCTATGCAATTAAATTTATTTTCTGATTTAATGTTTTGGTAAAATTTGGCAAATTACTATGAATTATTGTATTTTCTGTATTCTAAATCTTACAAAGATCTTATTCCCATCAATATTATTATTATTATTATTTACCTCTTTGCATCATTGGAGATGGCTGATTTAGCAGGGTTGCCAGACCATGGTATATTGCTCCTTGTTTTGCTACTTCCAGTGTTACTACAGAACCTGTCCTCGTCATAAGTTCTGCTGCCCTGCAACAGATATCAAAGAAAATTAAATAAAATCAAGGCCTATACTACTTAGTTCTCCTTATTATAATTTTCTATGACATGATTTCATATATTTTTTTTCTAGTAACCTTTCGTACGACAAAACACTCTGTTTCTGACTAATACTTACAATCATTATGAAAAAAATACTTTAAATCTAGAAGATAAATTTACTGAATAGACAACACATGCATGCAAGGGTTTCTGCAGGTTGGAAGTCAAAATATTTAAGAACTAGAAGAAAAGTTTGCTAAAAACTAGAGCCCAAATGTGCAACATCGTATCTCCTATAGAGAAAGTAAAAGCACAGTATGCAAAAAAAAGAGCATAAGACTTTTTCCAATAGATTGCTCTGAAAGTAATG
Source organism: Aquila spilogaster (assembly GCA_024606505.1). Taxonomy (NCBI): domain Eukaryota; kingdom Metazoa; phylum Chordata; class Aves; order Accipitriformes; family Accipitridae; genus Aquila; species Aquila spilogaster. Next base: position 24,421 of record JANHGO010003477.1, on the reverse strand, counting down.
CCTCCTATTTATTTCCATGGAAACTACAACAGATACAGAGAACAACATCACTATTAGATAGAGCAAATTCCCAGCTACAAAACACTATTTTTCAACATAGTCGCCACCACGAACTATGAGTTTTCGCCAGCAATGAAGAGCCTGCATGGTGTGCCTGTAAAAATCTGCACCAGCAGAGGTGACCCACTGTTTTACAGCTGCTGTTACCCCTCACTGTGCTCACATCCACTATTCAGTCCCCAGAAACATTCAGCAAGCATCAATAAATGTCAACGAGATAACTTTTTTTCTGCAAAGAGGAATTTAATGACACCTCTTTGCCTCATACGCACTTCCATGTCAGATGCCATTTGGTCAGACTGCCCCTCAGCTGCCATCTGTCGCACAGCAACAATATATAACAGAATATTGGTGAGAAGGCTCAACCTCTACTGCCACACAACCAACATCCACTTCTGATGTTGTGGGCCAGCATAATAAAATGGGAAGTATTACTTTTGGAGCAGCCCTCATATTACTTTTGCATTTTTTTTTCATGTAAAGACACCAAGAGAGAGCATTCTGTACCTTTCCTGGGACAGTCCCACCAAGCTTCGACCATCCACACTGAGCAGCTGATCCCCTGCTGCCAGACGACCATCCTAATTACGTATTCAGGAAAAAAAAAAATCATTCATCAATGCTAACTTAATATAAATGCTAACAATTATTCATGCAAATTAGTAAACAAAGGATTTAAAAGTAGTTCCAAAGGACCTTTTCATCTTTAAACCTCTTATGTTTAAAAATATTACTAACCACATCTGCAGCACCTCCTTTCACAACAGACTTGACATATATTCCAAGTTTGTCTTGACCAGCACCCTACAGAGAAAGAAACACCAATTTATTTCATTTAATCTCTTGAGAATTCCTCCAATTTTATTCAAAATTTTACATGTATAGATAAACCTCTGAATTCTCACTTTTTATTTCCCCACCCTGCAAAGAAAACAACCACCAATTATACAGAAGAAATTTAAGCTCACTTAAAATCAAGTTTTAATATTAGGCCTCTAGAACCTGCAAACACTACAAGAAGTATTTGGTCTTAATACAAGCTTGGAAAGTAAAAAATCAAATATATATCAAATAAATCTTAGGAGTTTGTTTCAGTCGTCTTCTAATGAGACGTACTTACCTGCACTTTTCAATGCATACTTTTTTATTATTATTAAATATTCCTGTGTATAATGTTCCAAAAGACTGCCCTGTTACCCTTGCTAATGCCCAAATCACACAAGGTAAAGTGCAGATTGCCTATTCTATTGAGCATACATGACAAAAAGGAACATAAATGCTTTTTACGTTCATTAGGACTGTAAAGAAACTAGGAAAAAGAAGCAAACAGTGCTTCTGCTTTTAGGATAAACAGGTAGACATTGTAACTAGTACAAATTTTAGAACTGAGTCAGTATTTAAGCCCGCTGCAGAACCATGCAATTTTGTTCATAAAACAACTGCCCAGAACTATTCCACTAAATTTTAAAAGGACTGTTAACACTAAATTGCTAGACAACCAACAGATCTGAGGCATGAGAACACGAGCATCTATGCAAGCCATGCTGTTGAATCATTCACATGCTCAAATTTACGAGACACCACACAAAAGTCTACATTAGTATCACAAACGCTTAAACTGTCACTTACAATGTATGACTATCATTATAGTATATACTATAGCACAGCATGCCAATTAAATTTATCTGCATGTCACTCAGAACACTCTAGAACTATCATTAAGTTTTCAATGAAACAATTTTTAATGTAACATTGTTTTCTGGAATAACACCCCAAATTGCTTTCATATTGAATATGCAACTTCCCCGTTTTCCTACTTTTCCAACTCCTTTTCTCCTTTTGCTAGCAAAAGGATTCATCACTTCCATCATTAACATCAAGCAAAACATAAAGGTTCAGATTCTTCAGAAACAAGTGTTAAAGTTTTTCGAGAGATGAAGGATGTAATTTTTTATTAAACCTTGAGTTAATTCCAACAATTTACTCAACAGCCACAGAACACAGAATTACTTTGAGTCCCATGATTAGCATTCAACATGTCCTCATTTCCCATAGCAGTCATTGAATACAAAGGAAAGGAAAAAAAAAAAAAAGAGAGAGAGAGAAAAAAAGCCTATAGTAAATAACTAAAGAAAGGACACCTTCTGAGTTTGGGAGGAATATGATTTTTTTTTAATAAAGGTCTCTACGGAAACATCCAAATAACAGCAGAATATTTTTTGAACTTAATACCAAAAGAATCAGTTAAAAGTCATGAGACGTACAAGTCAGAAGATAGATAAACACAATGAAAACCAAAAACCTTCTTCCCCAAGCCAACTGTGAAGCAGATGAAGAAGGATGATCCAGGTGACGGAACATCTAGGCTTCCAAAAAGTAAGCAACAAGATCTCTTACCAGGAATTCTTAAATAATTTAAATTTCCATGAGATAAGAAAGAAGCTGTCCCGGTATATTGATAATTAGTTTAACAAGCTTTTACTTTTTACAAGAAATGAAGTTGTTAGAGAAGCCCTAAATGAATGAGCTGTTCACTGGGGCAAACAATAATGTAACTAAATTCGCCATATAGAAACAGAAACCAGGTAAGTAAAACCAAGGGTTGGGGAAGAGTGAAGTGATACTGAGAACTGGAGCAGTAATAGGGAAAAACTTATTTTTACTAGACCAAATGTGAATTAATATTCTGATCTTGCTGGTGACTTTTGGCAGAAGCAGCCCAGAAGAGTTACCACTTCTCCTTGTTGGGAATTGCAGATTAAGATGACTGCCTCTTTCCTGCGCCACCAAACACTAATGTCTCTAAAGACAAGCTCCTTTAGATCCAAACAGGTTAAGGAGTCACCAGTAAGTCACCCACCCACTCCCTTACAGTTACAACCCCATGCATTGTGTGTAATTTCAGAGATGAAGCAACATTTTCTAGGAGGCCAGACTAACCAAGACTAATCAGAAGTCTTGGAACCTGACAGTGGCACTGCTTTATTCAGCTCCAACTTCAAAAGCTGTTGGCAAGAATCTCACCCCATTGGGTTTAAGAAGTCAGACAAAAAGCTGCATAATGCAGTTAAAGATTAAGCGAGAAGAGCAAGCATGTGGAAGAGTACTGTTACTTGAAACAGCATACAAATTAATCCAGACAAGGTGGGATTGTGACTTCACTAATCATTAATTATATCAGACATACTATATCTATATATGCCACCTTTCTTACCCTTGATTATGACTGCACACCTTAAATGAAGTAGAAACTTGTTTAAGCCCATGATATCTGCACTGGTTTGCAAACAGTAATAAAAAACTATTTGCAATTGCACAAATATGCATATTGTAGTTTTTAAACTGGCTTTAACTGTTGCTCAAGATCGATCCTCTTAATTATCGTTTTTACAGTATTCTTCATTTACCAGCTCAAACATCTGGGAGCCAACAGAACAGAACTGAAGAAATTCTGAAATTACAGGAAGCTAGAAAATAGGAGCAACTGTCTTACATGTTTTGTTATGATTTTGGCTAAATTCCCGTTAGCCACAGCTGGAACATACCAGATCAGATGGATTTTTGCTCTAACTGTTCTTGCACTCTACATCTTGCAGTGATTCTTCATGACAATCCAGAGGAGCTGACATTTTGCTCAATATTCCTTCTTTTTAAAGTAGTTTTATGGAGCCTATACAGTTTGTCAATCTTTTTCCTGTTCTTTTATGAGAAGTTATGTGCAGATGCGTTAGCTCCAAGTCATTTTTCTTAACACAAGGCGAATGAGTTTTAAAAGCATACAATATGATTTTAAAATAAATCTCAATTCATCTTTTATCAACTACCACATCCACCCAGATATTAGGACAACTCTCTTTCCTGTGTACATCACACGTCATTTAGTGTGTTTCTAACAAGATGCTCATGATCTTCACTTACACTTGCAAAGACCTCTCACTGAGCATCATTAAATTTAACCTGTCTTCCTGTGACTTTTACCCTATGCTTTAAAGTAACTTAAGCAAGCATTTTTAATTTCTATTGAAACAGACTTATTTAGGCTCCTTTCCATTAGGAAGAAATGTACAGTTATTAGGGACACAAAAATGATGTTGATACGTAGTTAGACATGAATCCTTAACACCAAAGCAAGTGAAATTCTCATCTGCACCATATGATTTTTCTCTTCTATCACTTACTGACACTACAACAGAACAGGTTTATTTGTAGACTGCTTATAAATCTGTTTTTCTTTTAAAGGAACGTGAAGGCCAGCACAATTAAAATGATTCCCCTGCAAACAAAGCAATGACAAATACCAATAACAGTAGTACAGTAATCGTCCTTTCCAGTTCGCTTCATCTTCTATCCTGAATATCAAATTCGTATGTATCTATAAAACTTTAAGTTTGAACAGTAGAACACAATGTTAGAAGTTAAATGACTTTGGAAAGTACAAACGTAGTAAGCATAAAAAGAAGTTTTTTCCTTGTGGTTTTACTAATTCAGTAAATTCTAGAAGCAACAAAACAGCATTATCTATAGTAGTAAATGCTCTAGTGGTACCAATCAGTTTTTACAATCCTTGCAGAAAGTAAAAGTTGAGAATAAAATGGGAAATTCTTCCCTTTAAATAATAATTTATGGCATTTTTCAACATGTACAAGTAAAAAAAAAAAAGAACATTACCTCTTCTAAATTACTATCTACACTGTTTAGCCAATTTTCAGCTGAAAGAACCACTTACAAAGTCTTAATAAAAAATGAATGGCTTAACTGAAAGTGAGCACGATCATTATACTGGAAGCAGTCCACAAAGTCTTCAGTTCACCTAGGTTACAGTATTCCTTAGCTGAACTGCACCAGCACAATACTCTACTCTGAAAGACCCTCTTTGTTTACCACTAAATGGTAACTACTGCTGCAATGCAGAGCCATAGCAGAGAACCATAAAGGGTTTTAAATGGAAGGTGTTATTCTATGAGAATGAGAAGAACAGCAAATTGTGGACAGAAGAAAGGAAATAACACAGTATTTATGAATTTGGACACCTGAAGCAAATTAGACCTAAGCTTCAAAATGACAAAATCCACGCTATGCTTTCACAATGCAGTTAAATAATCAAAAAACTGCATAAAGCGCTGAGAAAAAAAAATAATGTCAATAGTGTAAAACTATTCACATTGCAGTATTTTTAAGCATTTTGTGTTAAATTCATCAAAATGACATTAGCTGTGCACTGATACTGAGTGTCAGAAAGAAACCCATCTGACTGCTCTGTGAAGCGGCTCTGAGCAGTGGCTGCAGAACAACAATATTCTTGGGAAAGTGAATTTCCAAAACAACGGAGAGTACACCCACAAAAAGACCCGAGATACATAAGCATGAAGTTATCCACAGATTCCCTCAGAGAGAAGCAAACCAAACAGAAGAACGAACTTGTGGAAATGGTGGAAATTCATCCTAATTCTAAGCTTTCAAAGCCCACGTGGCAAGTGCATACAAGACACTTCCCAGCTTTGCCACAGTGCAGATTCCCCTCCTCAACAACAACAAAAGAAAACAACAACAACAAACCAAAACCATCCAAACAAACTATCCTAATTTTAGGAAGTGATGGAGACAAACAGTGTCCAGAATGGAAGAACATATATCATGTTAAAAAAATAACTAATCAATACACCTTCATTGATGTGATTACACAATGGGATAAAAATGTCCCCATTTTATTTATTCCAGGAAGCTTAATTAACTCTGGACAAAAAACCTCAGAAGACTCCTTTAGACAATCTTCTCCATGCTTGGGCTTACACATCATTAAGCCAGGTGTGCACAGCCAACTCAAGTGAGAAACAGAAAAATGATTAGGTCCAGCAACCAGAAGCCATGTATTTGCAAGAGACTTATCAGCTGTATATAGGTGCTTCTTATGTTTTTTTGTTTTGTTTTGTTTCGTTTTTTAAACCATCTTACATTATCTTAAGAAGCAATTTAATACTTTAAAGCAGCATGAGTTGAAGGATGTTAACATACTTCACTTCCAAGTTTGGCATGCGCTTAAATTTACTACGAGTATTGCTGTGAGAATTCTCTGACAATAAGGAACATCTTCTTGTGTTTAGAAAGCATTTTAATAGATCTTCTAATCCTGCTTGGGAGGTAGAGGCAAACACAGGATACTTCTGCATACAGAAGGCTGCTCAGAATGGTAACTGAGGTCTTTATCCTAAATATAGACGAAGAAAAGAATGTACGGGAAAAATATTTGTTTAAGTGACCAGACTAAAATGTAAAAAGTGAATAAATAATGCATCCTCCTCCAAGAAACAGAACAAGAATACAAGAAGTACAAATCAAGAGAATAAGAAAGAAGCTAAGGTATGAAATGCTATCAATAAATTCTGCAATTAAAAGTCACCAGAGGTTCTAGTTCCCTAATGCCTGTTCATATTGCATCTATATGGTAGGATGGAAGAAAAAGACAGGCAAGCTTCTAGAAGAGGCTAACTTGCTGTAGCTGCCCAATTTCAAAGAGTTCTTATCACAGAACAAAAGCACATTTAGAAACATTCTACAATATGAAGTTAGAAATTACAATTTGAAGATACAGAATGAAATAAGAGCAAGGAAATAAAACAAAGTCTTATGCTTAGCACCCAATTGGACAACAGATTGTTGGGAGTTTCACATCAGTACTGGTCATAGGTTGCATAGTTTATGCAAATCTAGCACCATCATTTGAAATTAAATGATAACTTTGAATTATGGAAGTGGTACTAATGAGGCTTAGTTTAGTGCAAGCATGGTTAATGCTCACTTAAATGCTCAAGCACGTTCAGATGTGTCAACTGCACATAAGGAAAAGTTAATTTAACAAGAGAGACTTTTCTTTCTAGTGATTTTTAGTTGACTTGACAAAGGACATTCTTAAATCACTAGCTAGATCCTACATACAAATTGACATAAAAAGTGGACACTTAAATACCATAATTTAATTCCTGAACACTATAAAATACATAAATACTGTAATCCAACACTAAAACACTAAATTTGATCAGAAAAGCATGTGATGAGCCAGTACCTACAGATTATTTTGCTTACTAGTATGAGAGAAAAATTACCAATAGGCGTAATTTCATACATTTCAGAGGATGTTTTTGTCTTTTCTCCATCGTAATGAAACAGAAAACAAACAAACTGACCAAAACACATTTACAATACAAACAGAACTTCTGAACGTACAACCAGAGCAGTTAACTAGCTGCAACTTCAGCTATCTCAGCACATAATAAATTCAGACATTCCAGTGTCTGGGTCCTATGAATTCAGAGATTTTCTGCTCACTAGGTCCAGGAAACAATGGTCAATATAAAAATCTGACTTGAGAAACATCTGTTTTTGTTTAATTGCATATATATGTAATATGTATGTTGATACACACATGACAGATGTATACTTATGTGGTTGACTTTTTTCTTCTCTATTAATGCAGAAAAAAAGTAATTCCTAAACAATTTATGTAATGTTTAAACTCATGAAACTATAACAAATAGGAATTTACTAAACTATAATCTCAAAAGTTAAGCTGACTTTATTAGGGCAGACTTACATCCGGCAAATTAACATGCTCTGCACAGATAATTATTTCGCAAGGAGGAAGATATCAAAACCTACTTCAGAATGTTTTGCAACTATTAAATCAACGTAATTATGAAGCCCCTTAAAATGTTCTGACTTTTCTGGCACCTTAAATCTCTAGAATATTGATACAATATACTTAAAAATCACTGTACAGATTACAGGAAGGAGAAAGAATGTGTCCAGTGCTAGATTCCCTCATTAGGAATGAACCTGGAAAGTGAAGAAAACAACATCAAACACCCCAAATAGGTTTATTTAGGAGATTCTTACTCTTCAAATCAGACAGGCTGCAAACAAACAACAACAACAAAAAATCACCGAGAGTTGGAGGATGGAAGGAAAACCAAGTTGACACTGAGAAAACTAATCATGCCTTTAGCAGACCAAAAGAAAAATACAAATTTTAGCTAACTCAGATCTGTGAAAGAAAAAGGCATGCAAACGTTTCACACATGTTATCCAAATGGGCATTTGTCCCTTTTAAATATGGTATGATTCTGTGCTTGACTACTTTTTTGTTTAAATCATATCAAAGAAGCCCAAGGACCGTGCTGAATAACGCAACCAATCTAACCCCAGCTTTTAAGAAAGCATAAACAACAAACAAGTCATTTCACTTCATAACATTGGCTTATCCTAGAATCCCTGCCTCATTTGAGTTGGAAGGGACTCTTAGAGGTCATCTAGGCCAACTCCCCTGCAATGAACATGGACATCTACAGCTAGGTCAGGTTGCTCAGAGCCCTGCCCAGCCTAACCTTGAATGTGTCCAGGGAGGAGGCTTCCACCACCTCTCTGGGCAACCTAGCTGAGAACGTGCTCTATGAAATAATGCCATTGTGCTCTTTGTATCTGTTGTAGTTCCCATGGAAATACATAAGAAACATTACTTTCAGAGTGACTTATGAATCATTATTTTATAAGATTCTCCTTGCTCTCATAGGATTGTGCTCAGAGTACTGCATCTGCTTCAAAACTTACAAGAACTATAGAAACAGAAACAATTTAAAAAAAATACAACACACTTTTATGGAGTAATCGGACTGAATGGTAATGAAAAGAACAAGAAACTACAGTGCTCTGAGTAAGCACAACTACTCTGACATACCAGACCAGTACAAAATTAAGGATGGGCAACAATAGTGGATTAATGAATTAAATGACAGAATTAAAGAAAATATTTAAGGAGAATACATTTTACTGCTAGTATACTATGCTACCGTTTTATAAGACCTCCTTGTAAGTAGCAATCACAGGAAGATGTGGCTCACACAGATCAGCCATACAACTGGAACATGCCAAACAGCACAACTAGCATACGAAGTAGGATCTGAAAGAACAGTAGGATCAGATAGAGCCTTCCTAATGGCAACACCATACCCAGTCCCCAAACTGGTTATTCAGTAACCATGGAAGCATTAAAAGCAGACAAAATTTTCCGCCCCCACCTCCTCCTCATGTTGCATTTGCCAGGATAAGCAGCTGCAGTTGGATAGTGGAAACAAAAGACATCTCCTTTTAAGTGTCAACACGCAGCCAGGCCCAAACCCAAGCACCAACGCCATGCAGGGACCTAGGGCCCATAGTCACTAAGCCATCCCACTGGTACCCCAGGCTAAGGGGACTGTAGTGAGAATGAAGGCCTGTCTGCTTACAGATGATAAACCCTTAACAGTTAAGCTGCTGCCAACCTCATAGTGCTTCACAAGGAAGCTTTGGTGGAACACCACAATGAGCTGCACATTATACTAGGCTAGGAATGTTCATGCTGTAGATTTGTAGGTAACTCAGTTATTTTAATACCCGCAATTAGAATTAAAACATGAAAACTATGACAGAAATAGTTCTCCAGTTGTTGGAAGGACAGGAAAATTGTAGCACAACATAACTAAGGAAAAATTATGTATCTGTAAAGCATACCTGCAAATACTATGCCTAACCAAACCGGTAATTCTTCAAACAGTTGACAGTAAGGTCTTGTCATTACTTGTTCTGAACTACCATTTGCCCAAACCTGTTTAGCTTCACGTGCCTTGTTTATCACTCCAATATTATGAACAGTTTCCCATAAAAAACTGGCAGTCACATTTGATTAAAGACAAAAACACATTTCAATAACAGGTGTTGTTTTTTTCTTTTAATGTTACATGTATTAGAACATACTTTTATTTACAAGAATTGCAATGAAGCCATCCTAATGGCCTTTCAATACTGATTTGTCTTAAATACATGAATATTTAAATGGTTGCAAGCTTCACACAGTTTGTAATATGAAAAGGAATTCTGAAATGGAGGAATCTTTACTCTCCAATTATAGTTTGACTGATTCCATTAAAAAGATAAAACAAAATTTGACCATTTTTAAAGGAATATTCAAAGCAAGTGGCTTTATGTTGTCAAGATTATAACATAAAGACACTCCAGATTTCATTCTGTTCACAGAAACATTTTTTTCTTTTTTTTAAATACTTCCTGAGACCTGGTTGAACTTTGCATAAATATGCAAATATTAAAAGATTTTATTTCATAGAATCATAGAGTGGTTCAGGTTGAAAGGGACCTTCAAGATTACTTAGTTCCATCCCCCCTGCTATAGGCAGGGACACCTCCCTCTAGACCAGGTTGCTCAAAGCCCCATCCAGCCTGGCTTGGAATGCTTCCAGGGAGTGGATATCCACAGCCTCTCTGGGCAACCTGTACCAGTGTCTCACCACCGTCACAGTAAAGAATTTCTTCCTAATAGCTAGTATAAATCTAACCTCTTCCAGTTTAAAGCCATTTCCTCTTGTCCTGTTTGTACCTGCCCTTATAAAAAATCCCTTCCCAGCTTTCCTGTAGGCCCCCTTCAGGTACTGAAAAGCTGCTGTAAGGTCTCCCCGGAGCCTCCTCTTCACTAGGCTGAAGAGCCCCAGCTCTCTCAGCCTGTCCGCATAGCAGAGGTGCTCCAGCCTTCTGATCATTAAATTTAATTATTTAATAATGTAGATAATGTGTATCTGTAGAGAAAACCATAAAGATCTGCCCTATGACTATAATGTAGCTATCAGGCCTGCTATCAGCTATCGGCCCCCAAATCTTTCATCCACCTACGCCCAGAGCAGATTGTACTGATTTTTATCAGGGCTAATTTTTTGATTCCAGACTCTAAGGATGTTTACAAAAACTTATGAAGATCTTCTATGTAAACTTGCATTTAAGTTTACGCAACAGAATCAAGGCTCAGTTTAACCTCCCTGGCAAGTAATTAATCCAGAAGCAATGAAATAATCCAAGCTTAGCAGCATTCTAAAGAATATCAATTTACTAAACTATGCAGCGAATTAACAAATGTACTCTCTAGGAGGCAAAAAGCAAAAGTTTCTGAACGCCTCCCCATCCCAAGCTCTTATGTTCCCTAAAGCTGTAAGCATTTTGTAATTTGCATCTGGATGAGAACAAGCATATTTATCTGCAGCATGCCTACGATTCACTGAACTACTTGCTGTCAGTCCAGAGATCAAGCTCTGTATCTACTGGCTTGCCTGCAGCATTGGCAAGCTTCTTTGGACATAAAGATTGGAAAAAAAAAAACAACAAAACTATTTAGAGACTTTGGATATCTGTGATCATTAGACAAAATATTCCATAGAGTTCTGTACAGAAATGAGGTGAAGCAGCTTGCTCTATGTAAAGCTGGTCTGCTAGTTGTGGCCACAGCTGCTGCCAGTACTCTGGCTTAAAAAGAATCTTAGAATTGACCCATGCTCCACATATGTAAACGTCTCTTTTCTCCTCTTAAATTCTCTTCTGTGGTGGAGGGAAAATACCAAACGTTTTCAGTGTTTGACAAAGTACAGTCACAAGCAGAGAAAATATCTCCAATTAAACAAAGCAGGCAGCAGAGATTCAGACAGGGACGATCAGCATTATTTGCAGGCAAAGAAATATCAAGTATTTAATGTTTAAGAACAAGCCTGTTGCAGCTTTAAGAAGCACCAGGAAGGAAAACAGACAGAAGAAATGACTTAGAATTCAGAGAAAAGCTAGACTGCAAGCCATATAAACTGGACTCTGAGGCATCCAACATAACCTAGAAACTTTACATCCCACGTACCTACATGCTCTCTTTACAAATAGTCTCCAAAGGATTAAAGAGAAAGGACTGAGGAGTTTTGCTGTTTTCTTTACTAGAATAAAGGTTTCCAGTCAAGAGTGTTTTTTGTTTTGTTTTGTTAAAATGAAAGAATTTACAGTGAAGTTTGACTCGTTGACTCGGATACAAAGCAAGTAAGTGAATATATCTTTTATCTTCCTAAAGCTCTCTTCTTCCAGGAGACAAAAGAACAAAGAACCACAGATGCCATGTAATGGACTTCCTAAGATGGTAGTAATAGAATATATATGATTGTAGTCTTGCATGGATGTGAACTATTTTTTTTTCTTTAAATCAAATTGCAGCATTCAGAATCCCTAATAAGGCAAACAGATAAAGGCACGCAGGCACAATAGCTGTATATACTTCTGTCTAGCACACAAGATAAGGAATATCTAACACATGATTTCTCTGCAAATTGAGGGCTTCCAAAAGGTATCCTGGTGAAAACCAAAGCAACTAAGTGAACTAGCAAAAGCAATTGGCCTAAGGTCATGTTCTAAGACTGCAACAGTTTCACCTAAGCATTCTTTTCTCTTAGCTCTAAATGAAACAGGGACAGTAAGCAGTAGGTAAACAGAAAACGCTTCATATGCTACATTCCTAACAGCCCATGAAAGTTTTATAAAATAGACCATCTTAACCTTTTTTTCTTTTAATAAATTCAGCAACTTAAAATTCATATGGTATTCTACAAACTCATGAAGGCATTTTTCTTTTCCTTGAGCTTTATTGCCCAAAATAAGGGTTAACTTTTTACAGCATGCTTGCTCTAAATACACTGAATAGTGACACACTAAGGGCTATTTAGAGTTCTCTGCCAACTGAGAAGTTGTATTGCACATTCCGTGACACCCTTCCCTGTTGAGGCAACTCTGAACAAATGCCTCAGCTTAATTAGGTCTGTGGATAAAATTAGGGCAGCACATAACGAATGATCTATTTTCTGAAAAGGAAAAAAATAAAGGTGTATACAAATACAAACGCACATGTGCACACAGACGCGTATGCAGATGTGCACTTTTTCCAAGTGACAGCTCTTAGCTCTACAGCTAAGGAGAATTTACAACAGGAAAAATACAGTACAGTCTTTCATATAAATTTGTACTGCATTTTCAGGTGGATACAGCTTAATTCAGTATCAGAAGATATGCCATCAAATATTCTTAATGGTCTAAATTTCTACCCCAAATTAGAGTATTGTTCGCATGGGAAAAGCTCAGCATAGAATTTAGCTTCTTAGAGTCTTTTTCACTACAGGAATATAAAACGTAGAAGAAAATGCTGTAATAACATGTGTCTACATATAGCAGGTATTAGTACAAAGAGATATTGGCACATCCATTTAAATTAAAAACAGAAGAAGAAAACAACAACAACAAAATAAAAACACCAATACACACAAACACCTTGTTCCAGAAGACATGAAGTGCAAATATCTAGGTGATCCATTTGCAGTATCAATCTAAATATATGTAAGTAAACAAGATAAATGTACTCAAGCAGAGCTGTGGCCTCAGCTAGTGAGAAGAAAAATCATATAGTGCTGGCACAAGCTTTAGTTTTTACACAGCATATGAAAACATTAGCAGCATTTTATGGGACTCCTACAATATATCAAAATATAACCAAAAATCCCTCTGGAAGTTATGAATCAAGAAGAAAGATGCAGCTTACTAATACCTAGCTGCTTACTCCTTCATTATAAAGACTAAATTGGCAGCTAATATACTGTCTTATTCCCACGAGACCAAGAAATCTGTGGTGGGAATGCCAATTAAATAATACATTTTTACTTTAAGATCCTCTTAAAAAGTCTCTTAAGGCAACATCAATTGTTCAGACCACTGGTGTGAATTAGCATCTAACATTAAAAAAAAAAAATCTTCTAAAACTTCCTACTCAAGCATTTCAATTAATTCACATTGAAAGAAGAAGTGGAAGGTTTTCCTGAAGTATTTAGGACGTGCAGACATGAGAAGGCTGTTACAAGGAAAACTGAAGTGTTTGAAATTCTGTCTTAAGATCTGGAAAGAGCTAACGAACAGTTGGAAAAAAGAAGTCAACTGTCTGTACTTGCAAACTCGGTGAAGAGAATCATATTTGTATGCTATGTTATCAGGATTATATGTAACTAAAAAAAAACAATTTTGGAAAAAAAAAAAAGATTTTAAACTTCTGTTACTCCTACATATATCACCTCCTAAATATTTGTAGAACAAACTTCCAGGACAATTTCATATGGAAACTGATATTCCTGGTAGTTTGAAACCCTCCTTAAAATTAACATTTGAGATCGTTAAATTGAAAATGATGAGCAATTCTTTATAAAATAAGTCGCATTATAGCGACTTTATTAACTCTGAAGAACAAATAAGATCGTCAAATAATACATATTATTTACAATTAAGAGGCCACACAACTGTTTTGAAAAAAAGTAAACTCCTTCCCCAGTCTATTTATTGATGAACTGCTCCATTCAATGTTCATTTCTCTTATCCTATCTCAATAAGCGCTATTAAAATACCTTATCTGACGATCTTTTAAAAATATCTAGAAAATATACTCTGATCTATACCCCATTAGGGACATACACACGCATACATACATACCTTAAGGTGCATACACATACTTTGAGGTAACTTTTTCAACTATACTAATGAATTATGAGAGAGTTAGAAGTAGTAACGTGCTATATATTTTTAAAAACTATTAATGAATATAACCAGCATGAGAAGATTCGTCATCAAAATCTGCTGTATCACTTGCAGAACACTGGAATCCTCTCTCTTGTATAGTAGCAGTCTGAACAGAGTTTACATGCCTCTACTCTGTGAATGCCTTTGCATGTTCTGATCTTTTCTGAAGGATCTACAAAGTATTCACATCTTACATGTACTGTTTGGGATGTCAATTTCAGCTTTTTCAAGTAAGACATTTTAAAGTGGAAAACAGGCTTTTAGAGGAATCTGGATTAAAGCCAACTAATATGACAAGTAAACACAGGTCATGCTATTCATGCTCTTCCACAGTAAAACAGTAGCTAGCACACCTGAAACTTTAAATATTAATAGTCACTTCCACAAATTCGAGAAGTGTATATCAAGAACAAGCTAAAGATTAGTTAAGTCTTTTTCTTCTAGATTTTGGAAAGTTAGGTATTAACATCTGACTGCATTTAACAGCATGCTATATTACATTGCTGCTACATGAGCAAGTAACTACTGGCAGGTTTAAACAAGCAAGAGAGCAGGAAGAAGTACAAGGACATCATTTAAAACTTAAGAGAAAGACAGTCCCAACAGAAACCTGAGCAGACTTACCACGGATTCTGTTCTTCCAACAACAGAAAACCACATTTTGATCTCGGGGACTACAGATCCTTGAAAGAAAAGAAAAACAATTCTCCACTTCTCTTTCAGCCCTCTACAGCAAACACCGCTCTAGTCTGCTGGATTTTCCAAGATACCCATCAAGATAACTCCGCGCTGGATGCTATGACACAGTACAGCATTTATCAACACCAGCTATAACCAATACAATATTCAGACTCTTACGTAATCAGTTATGCTGTTCTGACTTTCATTTACTTTAGAAGCTTTATTAAACTTTGAAAACTGCTAGAAAAACAAAAAGGCAGCCCTTTTGTAGAAAAGACAAAAAAAATCTCCAAATTAAACAGGAAGTAATGTGCTGGCCCGCAGATGGCTAAGAAGTCACATGCAAAAGCCTCCAAAAAGCGATATATTTTTAAAGTAAGCTGCATGCACACTCTGCTTCCAAATCATCTGGATTTCATAAAAGGTTAACCACAGTGTGGTCGGGAGTCAGGCAGCTTTTAACATCAAAACATCTTTCAGGGTTAGAGCAACCAAATTCTGCACACAACCTCAAAAAGCAATACTTTTCCCCGTGCCCGACCACTCCTACCAACTAGATTTCCATATACTGATTACGAAAGCTACTGCCAATAATCCTACAGGAGTACTACTATAAGAAAACATGCAACACCTACCAAAGGGCCGAAAAAGAAGTTAACATTTCAGGTTGCTTAACATGTGAGGTTATACAACTTAACACACGCACCAAAAAATGGTGTATAAAGCATTCTGTTTAAGAAATGCTGTAAGGTATTTTTCCAAGTTAAACAAGAACGCAACCACACACAACGCTGTTTACAGTGCTCTGGCACTTAACAGTTGTTTCATAACTAGACTTGTCTTATCTGGTATGTATGCATACAGCATATATGCTTGCTGCGTGGTTTCTGGGGCTGTCCTGCCTGAGAAAACACCCTTACAGCACAGTGAACAAGCTGATGCGCAGAAATCATGCTCTTTCCAGCATTCCTGGCAGGCCTGTGAAATTTCTCATTTAATAAAATATGGGAAGCCATGAAGGAGAAGTAAAGCACTTCACCATTCTACCTGTCACTAGGTGGAAAGAGGATCAAAAACACGGTTCCAAGCACATTGTATTCCTTGACTCAACTTTCTTGTTCTTGTTTTTACATTAACATCAATGTGTTTGCAGGCTGCTCGTACCACAAACTGAAGCCTTCTATCCTAAGAACACGCAGGTGCTCAGCATTCCAGCGCACCTTGTGTCCCTTCTCTGCTTAAACGCAAGTGACCTTTTCAGATTGCTGCAGAAAAGGAGCGATGGTCACTTGGTAATTAAAAAGGTTTAGTGTGAGAGGGCTATATAAGGTATAGTACGCAACTTCCTTTTTTAAAAGCTCTCAATTGGTGCAGAGTTACTAACCTCTGCAAACTAATAAAAAAAACCAAAGAAATAACAAATCATGAATCAGATGTTTCCTCAAAGATGAGCGGATTACCACACAGGGACAACAGCTGGTAGAAATTATTTTTCTTGACAGACGCCTGAGAATTTTTCATCCATTTCCATAATAGCAGCCACCCACATTTTAACCAGCTCTATACAAAGCCAGAGACATGTACTGGGAGTCCATTAAGACTTGACACGACAGGCAGGTCAGCACTGACACACAAAGCTTTCTCACAGCGTGCTACTGACAGCAACTATTTTGTCACATCCCAGGAGAAAAACAACTGTTTTCTCAAGCAAGTTTCAGAGTCGCACTTCACCCTTTGGGGCAGTGCCACCTATTGACCAGTCACTGCATTATCTTTTATTATAGCCGTTCCGAAGCACTCAGGAAACCAGGATTTAAGCAAGCATAATTGGATCCGCAGTCAAACTGGAATCCTGTGCATGACAGCAGTAACTGAGTATTTCTGAAATTATGAGTTTTTATTTCTGCATATGAACACCTGACAGCCAACCTCTTACTGTTACAAAAGCCTACCTCTATTCTCATGCTCGCCTCTCCCTCCCATTTCATGTATTGCACTCTTTTAAAGTTCTGAACATTACAACAAATAGTACATAAAGCTTCTTGCCTCAGCAAAGGAGAAAATGAAAATTTTCATTTTTATGCTGGTAAGAGACACATCACCTGAGATGTGTCAGAATAATTATTAGTAAATGTCAACAAGATAATGATAGAAAGAAAAAAAATCCCCCCATCATTGCCATCTTCTCAACATCATTCACTCAGTTCTCTAATCTATCCTGCCCTGGTCAGCTTGAAAAGAATTGATGCCTGTTTACTGTTCCCTAGCCTGCTGATTTATTAAGTCTAGTATAGTAAAAACATTCTATTACTTATTATTGTAAGTACTGTACACCCTCTTGAAAATAAACTTGTTACCAGTGCAACTTATTTCAACACAGTGCAAAACAATTTTTTCTACCCAATGTCCCGCTGTCTTAAAATTAAATGAAAATTTCTATTCTACATACACTAAAGATCTGCTTCCTGCTTATTTCGGATTGAGATTAAAGACAACCTTTCCAAAAACAAAATTCCAATAGTACGGCATGCATACTGCAGCCAGATTTCATGCAGTCACTGCTGGAACCACCAGATGTTTCTGCAGCTGTACGTGGTGAAGATGGGAACTACTGCTTTCATCACTCATCAGGACATGGATTTAACGCGAAATTGTTTTTTACAAGTTATTTACAAAAAGAAATCAAACAAACAAGCAAAAAAATCCACCACCTACATTTCAAAACAGCTTACACACTGACCAGTAGCACCATTATATACTGCTAATGGAAGTGCCAGTTGTTGAAACAACGTATGGGATAAGACAGACAGCTCCAGTGAAGATGGAAAATTTTCCACACCTTTAACACTCTGCTTCTCTCCACATCAGAAAGTGCGTCTCAGAGTTTAAAGTGAAAACGTGAAAAAAATAATTTCCACGGCATGTTTTGAAACATTCAACATAAATGCAGATCCAAGTCAGAAGTCTGATGGAGATTTTAGTTGATATATCTTAAGATCTGGCATCTTCTCAAATTATTAACCCACTCCACAAAAATAGGAGCAGACAATTGAGTTACATTTGTCAGATCCGGAGTAGCTTTCTAAGTAACAGCTGATAGTTTGCAGGATATACCTATAGCACGTGGTAGTACTCTACAGATGTCAGAAAGAAGTCTTTAAAAGCTGATACCACAGAAGATAACAATTTCAAGAACAGACTGTGAAATGAGCAAAGTTGCCAAAAAAAAGAAAATGCTGCATAGAAGTGAATAACTATGTGAAATAACTTAAAAGCAGTAAACAATTATGTATTCAACCCATACTCTCTATGACAAGGAAGAACAGATCATTCTGAAAAGTTTCTTGTACTAGATTGCAAAGAGACGTTAAGAAAAACTTGTTCTGTCTGTTGTACATCACATAATTACAACAAGAGCTTTTGGATATCACAGTTACAGAATTCATAACAAATTCAAAACTTTATGATTATGCTTGCTGTGTGACCAGTTAATAAAGAGATCAGCCAACTGGTGCAGTCTTCCACCTGGTGGCTAGAGTTGTACGTACATTCCATATATTACCAAGAAGAGGAGCAGCAGACACTACTATGATCTCTACTATGAAGAAACAAAACTCATGTCATACATACAACTACATACTGTGCAAAAGATAAGAGAAAGTAGATGAACTTTAATGTATATAAATATTTTATCCATTCATCTAATATGAAAACTAGCACACACTATTTATTTTATTTACTGGTTTTCTTTCCCAGATACTTCTGTGATTTTCGGCAGAAGTGCTTGATAAACTTACTTATTGATTCCCTTTAATACTTCTGCCAGTTTTTGACTCTGAAAAATGCTAAATAAACCTGTAGTAGAGCTTTAAATGTCACAATAACTACATCCATATAATGTTTTCTCTTGTATCGTTATGTCTGTGTGATCTACAGAAACATTCCCTAGCCAGAATAAAATTATGATCAATATGATAAGCATGACAAACTCAAGGAAAATAGATTTTTTCCATTAATATTTTCCACTGTGGGTTGATTTAAAAAGTATTTTTTCTATAACACTTGAGCAAACCAACTTCCATACCTTGGCAGCAACAATGCTGAGGCCCATTCCATTTTGTTTTTTCAGTGTTACAGTTATAATCTCAGGTTCTTTTCTCAAAGGCTGGGCCTATCAAACAAGAAAAGATGAAAAGAGAGAGTTCATATACTCTGCCATGCTAAGTATATTATTTTGCAAAATTGCCAATCTATCATCAAAACTAATTTGTTAGTGCAGCAGCAGATCTCTAAATCTCACCTGAGACAATATTCCTGGAATTTCACTTTCAAGGTGAAGTCTCTTAACGTTTGATTAATTCACATCATAAAGTATTCAAGCATTACATCTGTGTTTTTATCAAATCTTAGACTGTGTTCTGAATACCGTCACAGTTATGAAATTCTATCTCCTTTTCTAATTCAGTGAAGAGATTATTAGTGGTTCACAATTTAAATATTAACATTTAAAAATGTAATGTCTATAGAACCGTAGTAACTTCTAATGAAAACTGAAGTTCAGACTCAGCAGAGAAAGATGCTCAGTTTTTAATACTGCATCTGGAAGACAATTTTACAAAAACATTAAGTGGCTATTGGAAGAAAGTTTCAAAAATTTTCATTTCTGAAAGCTCAAAGTCAAATAAAACTCAGTACTGCATAAAATCATCTCACAAATGTTGGGTTCTGAACAGAAGAAATGAAGCTCTTTCTTTTTAGCAACTACAATGAAAAGGAAAACTAAGGACTTTTTTCCACTGAAAACCTAGGAGAAGAAAGTTCTAGATTGCAGCTTACTACTAAGAATTTAGTTGGTAACTGTCTGTATAAAATAAAGCAGCCTGTAACTTCGCTTACATTAACAATTATTCATAGATACATGTCTACATATACTTTTGCCACTGTTTAAAAGGATTTTCTTCACCATTTACTCCCAGGGTGGGGGAACATTACAAACAGATTATTACATGAGAATTTGATTGTGCAACAGCCTAGGAAAACACTGAGCTACAAACAGCTGCAAATAGTTCCTTAAATTCACCAGATCACTCATGAACTACATGTTAACAATGAAGCCTGATCTTCCTAAAAACTTTTTACGTATAGCACAATGGCTTGCCAAGAAATCACTATTCAGTTTTCATCATTATTCCCTCAATTAATACTCACTAACTCAGCATTCTCATGTGACAGGTGACTTTCGTAGTCTGCACCTTCAAAGTATATTGTCCATGTGCCTGGTGACCGTGTATGAGGTATTAACCTACAAAAGCCTGAAGGAGAAGGTAACGTTAACATAGCCATGGTATTTGCTCAACAGATTAATTAAAATCAAATAGCCTGCCACCAGAAAATAACTAATGGAAGTATCTATCTTTTTATAAGTACGTTCAATCTTTCATCTGAGATACAATTGTGTGCTCCATTGCAGTTTTACGATAGCTGCTGCTTCTTACAAACATGTATTTATCTGAAAACACTAAGAGCTCCCAGAAAGAGCTGCAAAATGCTACTTGTACCAACCAAACTCAAGAGATGTGAAACATCAAGTCATCTTTCAGAACATATGCAACCAGCACTCAGAATAAGATATACCACGGAAATTAGCTTTGCAGAGTCCAGCTAACTAGTGCCAGCCTATATTTGGCAGAGACAAAGCTTTGCCTAGACTCTTTTAATACTCAGTGCAATTCTGCTATTGAAAGCACAGTTTTGTTTACTAAACAATTTCTAGAACTTAGAACTTATTGAACAACAGCAGAACTAACCTCTCTGACAGAGGGGATCCAAAAATTCTTGTAAACCACTTGGAACATTTCTGACAACATCACAGGAATAGCCATCTTCTGGTAAAAGAAAAGGGAGTTGTAAGTCAGGATCCTCTTCCAACTGGACTTCTCTGCCATCACTGCGAGCAAGTTCATCAGCCGTATTTTCTGCAACAGTTACTACATTCTCTATCAGTTCCTAGACAGGGGGCAGAAAGACACTGTTACTATAAAAGGATAATTTTCATTAAGGAAAAAAAATCAACACATAGAAAATACTGAGATTTCAAGAACACATTTTTGGAAACATGAGATGTAAAAGTTCTTTGGCTTATTTTGTACACAGTGGATGCTGCATTGCATTATTTGTCAAGTGCAGTTAGAGAACAGAATTCAACAGCATCTGTTTTTTATTCTAACTCTTTCAAACTCCATGGTAGATGTTTTTACTTGACATGAGAAGTGCATTTGAAAAGCATGTAGTATAGAACACGTATGTGCAGATGGTAAGCTGGAATCACAAGCAACCTTGACATTTGGAGAATTTCTTGAGTATACATTGTAAAACTAAATATATTGAAAAGAAATATACAACCCATGTATACCAGGATTTACTACTCCATCAGGACAGATACACACAAAGGACCAATGGCATATACCATTCCCTAGTTTGGAAGGTTTGTAAAACAAAGTCTTTAATTCTACATTTACTGTGAGCTCAGTACAATATAAAGGACCCTGTAAGATAGTTATCTATTTTTAAACTAACACAAAGAGCAGAATCACTCAAGGTGCAGCAAAGAGCTGCAGGCTTTACATTTGGTGCTCAGCTATTCCGCTTAGTATCACAGAAAGGTCTGTGCAACTGATATGCTTTTCAAAATGTAGCTACTGTGGCAGCATATAGTGCACAGTACGCTTTCTTCCACATTTTTGAAAGATCTGTAAGATTTCAACAGGGTGTCTATTACTAGATTGCATGGATGGATAAAATTAATTCACAAGTTAACAAAAATCAAATTCCTAACAAGTTCTCAAAAAGTAGAAGTCCAAGCAACGTGCTGTGTTTCTATATTCTCCTATTCATCCAAAAGAGTGCACAAGAGCCAGAAGCCTTTTCATCTCTCTCTCTAAGCAGCTTCTCCATTTTTTCTCCTACCTTAACCACCACATGCTGGTAAAGAAAAGTTTTAATGTGAAAGTTTTCTGTTGTTAAGTTTGTATTACTGAAATTAAAAAATATATATATTACAGGAAACTGTTGAAAAGATCTTACTCATTATTCTCAAGCACTCAGTGTCTTCAAAGTTGCACGGTCTGCCTTAGGAACCAAGAAATCACCCCTGTATCTGACTGAGTAGGAAGAATCAGTACCTAAAAGTATCCTTACCTCTAGCTAACCAGCATTCCTTCTGGAACAGAACTCCCAAGGATTTTCCTAGCACCAAGCCGTAACTACTACAGTTCATTTATCTGAAACTGCTACAGGTAATACATATAAATTACTAAACTGTACTAATTGCTTTACCAAAGATTCAGGTGTGACTTTCAGTTTCTTTCTACAGCTTCTATATGGCTCCCAAGACTATCTTAACAATTTGATCTTAACCTCAACTCAGTTACACTACAGTGCCACTCTGAACCTATAAGTCCAGTATAACAATTTTATGACTTGGGTGCAACGTAGCACACACTCAAGACAAACTCATGCAAGTGTTCTCATTCAAAAGTTCAGTTTCAGCAAGTTTCGAGGAGTAAGTCAAATAAATCCAGTATGTCTTCATGAAGTGCTCTTTAAGAAGAGCCTTTTTATCATAAAAGGTACTAATTTCTAAAAGAATTACATCAAACTAAACTATGTAAACGTAAATACATTTGTATTCCTTTGAACAAATTCAAAGTCTTGAAACTTTTCAGGTTTGACATAAGCAAGTCAAGAGTTTCAGTGTACATGACTCTTTCATAGCAAGGAGTCCCACACAGCACTTGATCACAACAGGAAAAACTAGCCATACTGTAAATCCTCCTTCACAATCGATCATATTTAGCACTATAGTTCCTTGGAGGTCCCTAGAGAGCAATAATAATAAAATGTGGAATTCTGTCTATCCGTAAACAGGAAATATATGATATGCTCTTCAGCTAAAAACTTTCTTGTTTGATAGCCAATGTAAAAAAAAAAAAAAAATCAACTGTATTCAAGCTCTAAGCAAACTTAAGACCGTTAGAGCCACTGTATTAGTACCTTTGATTTAATAAATAGATATATACACAGTTATGAAAAAGTAAGTCTTTGCAGAGAATGAATTCAGCTTAGAGCTTAGTGTCTCAGCTTCAGTGTGCCTCTCCTCTACCACCTTACCTTCTGTAAGGTACAGTGACACCTCTCTGATTTGCTCAAGATGTACAGTGTTACCTTACTTTCCAACTTGGTGTATGAGAAGTTTTGGTAATACCCTGATTAGGTTAAAGTGAAGTACATACAACATTGGTGTCAACAAGGAGCTGCTACCACCAACGCTGCTTATTGTATGAAAAGAAAACTACTTTGGCTCTTCTGGTAACTACTGCAAATCAATCTACAATAAGATACATATTTTCAGCCACATAATTTTCACTTTAGGTCTATATTCCTGAGGCATGTCAAACAGCACAGCACAGTAAGTGACAGCAAGTGACAGAAGAGACTTACTGTTGGTATAAGTGGTTCATCTGGAGCACAGTGATAATTCTGCAGCAAAGCTTGTAGCTGCAGAGAATTCAACTTAAAGCAAGTACTGTTAATATTTGGAACATCAGCATGTGAGTACTTGTCCATGGTGAGCAGTGTGGTTGCCTGAGGGGAAAAAAAAAAGCCAAATTTAAATCAGAATGAAACCTTAAGTCTTGCTTGTGAGCTTTCTTTAGTAAAGAGAGAAAGTGAGAAGCCAGATCTGCTACAAAAGCAACATAAATATCCCCATACCAAACACTAAATCAATAAAAAAAAACAAACCAAAACAAAGCACCTGCATCTGTAAGACATATGAACACTAAACCTATCACAAATGAGGTGTATTGATTATTCTGAATACTATTCTTATCTCTTTTTAGCATAGTTGTAAGTTCAGTCATATATAGAAATTGAACAGCATGTTGGCTAAAATAACAAATTTTATTTAAATAAAATTTATATAAAATTCACTTCAAAATTTTAATTTCAATAATATTGAAAACATTTTGTATCTTCGCAATGCTATCTCCACAGTCCAAAATGAATTCCTACAAACTACATTCATCCACATGCTGTTCTCCAGCAATACAAACATGCTCTTCAAGCACAGAATTAAGTAGGAAGTATTAATAAAAAATATACTCACCTGCACTATTCTGCTTAAGTGGCAATCAGCAGCCAATTCTAAACCCTGTTTTTCTGCCCAGGC
>JANHGO010003476.1:0-27067 GCA_024606505.1 Aquila spilogaster | reverse complement strand
ATTATATTGTGTTATTTTGCATTCCGATATCTTATTTAGTAAATTAGCTTTCCTTCTCAGATCGTTGCCACTGTTTTGTTTTTAGGCCCATCTCCCTGCCATTTCCCCTTTTCCCTTTCCTGGGGCATAGGTCCATGGGTCCCTCCACCCCATTAGTCACAAACCAGGCTGAACCAACCCGTAAACCATTGACACTTGCTCTACAGGAAACATTATTTTTTAGATTGTCCCTTTTTTGGTTTCCTTTAAAGACTTGAAGGCTTTGTCTTTGACATGAGGATCTGTATTATACTCATCTAGTGAAATCTGAGTTGAAGCTGCCATTCTTTGGCCTTCATCATACTTTAATAACTGAGGATATCACCTGCTTTTCTGCCAGTGTGACCGGTAGGCATAAACTAGCAGGAGCCCTTGACAGCCACAACCCATCACAAATGCTTGTCTTCCATGGAGAACCACATCTTCATTAAGCAAGGCACCATGCTCCAGATCCCACAGCCCTCATCCAAGGTCAAATGCTTCTACCCTTATACACCGCAGATTTGCAACAAGCAAGCAACAAGAATTATCCATCTGCAGAATGTATTACACTGAAAATCCTTTCCCTCTGTTTCGTGGGGATCCTTGCTGTCAGCAGTGTGCTGTTTCTCTTCACATCAGCAAACTGCAGGTCGCAGCCAGGCATCCCAGCACCAGAGTACATAGAGGATGCTGCTCCATCACCTCATACCTCTAGAGGTGTCTACAACTTCTGCCCTGCACACAAGCACACTTCTGGCGTTCCCAGAAGCCAAGCCCTAAAACCATAACCCACACATTTGACGCTTAAATAATAGGCTATGCAAATGTGCAATTTAAACTTTCTCTAACAAATTAAAATCACAATTTTTTTTCTTGTTACCATTGAGCAGTGCTTCGGTGTTTCTTGAAATGCAAGTAGAGATGGACTGGAAATACAAAAGACCAGGGTGTACCCTTTCATCTTCAAGAGGATGATTTAATGTAATGAAAAGGAAATGGAAATTCCTGGGGACCAGCAGGTGCTGGAAAACAGCAGTGCTTCTGCTGGCTGTCCTTGCTTGGGAGCACTGCAAGTGAACCAGCACAAAGGAGAAGACATGCTCAAACATGAAATCATTTTATAAGAAAACTGAGATTTTAGAGGGATGATGACTGGTTAAAACAGTTTATCCCCACTCTTCTCTGTAATTGTGTCAAATGTCAAGCATGGAAGTATGATATTTATATAATTACATGCAAGAGAATCACATGCATGAATGATAACAACGTGTAGGATTTTCCACTGGGCATTAAGGAACATAAAAAGTGGGATTAAAATACTGCTCCTGCTGTACACCTGTACCAGATCCTGATAGCCGGAAGACAGGTTCACCTGGAGTCCTGCCAGCCAAGCACAGCTCTGACATAACTCCAACACATACATCCGTACCTAGCAGTGGGATTCAGAGCACTGAAAAGAATACAATAGCAGGCTAACTCCTGATCATGGCATTAGTCAGCTCTTTGTTTGTATTATTATGCAACAAATCACATTTCTGCAGGCTGCTGAGTATCCAGTCTGTCAGTATCAAAGCCAAAATCTGAATTCAAAGCTGGATCGTAATCATAAAGCCAGGCAGATTTTCTTTATAAAGTAATACACCATTGGCAAGAAACTATTACTGTCTATCAATTGTATTATAACTATAACTGTGCATTTACTTGAGATCAGCCATGTAATCATTTGGGATATCTGTGACATGAATATGTCTGGAAGAGTCCTGACATTTCCTCAGGGAACTCCCAGAGGCATCTTCATCTCATACTGACTGGCATTTAAATGGTGCAGGTAGAGGCCAAACAAAGGAAGCAGAGGAGGTACCAATGTACAAAGCATATAAAATGAAATGAGGGGGAGTTGCATGGAGAAGTGGAGACAAGAATTAAAAGGCCTAATCTACCATGGTACATATCTATCATCCTGATCTACATAAGGGACTTTTCAAAAGTTACTGTGATAACATCACACTCCCTCAAAAACACATCCCAATCACTAATGAATTGCAAGAGACATTAAAAAAAAAAGAAAGAAAAAGAAAGAAAATAAACAACCAGGTTTTATACCTCTGTCATTTCCTGTTCTGTTATGGGTTTTGGAATGTTTTTGCAGAAGAGAGGCTGGTTGCGATGCCTTTGTTGGTCAAAACAAAGACACACGTGAATTTTGCTTCTGCATGTTCTTAAGGTTGCAGTAAGTGAATCTGCTGTAAAAATACTGCTGATTGTTTTCTAACAGACACCATATCCTACTCTAGGAGCTAAGCTTTCACTCATATAAAGCTAAAATCAAACATACCTATGTATGCAACATTTGTTTATTTTTACAACTTTATTATGTGGAAACACGGAAGATGGAGACATACTGTCATTGAAAGGAGTAGGAACATGTTGATGAAAAATGTCGTTTCACCTCAGTAATCCAGAGAAAATTACAGTGCTTTTTAGAATTTGATCATAGGGACCTTTAGTTATCATTAAGTTGCCAGTGTTTCCAGTTATAATTAAGAGTTCCACAGGGTAAATGTAGGTGATGAATGGCTGACTGCTGGAAATCTGACCCATACTGGCATTTAGCTCAGTAACTGTTCTTGATGTACTCGCATTTTGAGGCACACAGCAGAGGAGGCCGCCTATCTTGCTAGTGTCCTCCTTAGTGAATACCCGTTCTGGTGAATAGGTGAGATGAAGATACGAGATAGCAGGAACTGCTCCCACCAACTGCCCCCTTTGCCTCCAGGCTAATTTGTAGTGGATGTACTTATGAGGGACAGTGCACAGAGGGCTGTGCCTGGTGCTCAGACCAGCCTGCTACATTGCGTGGCCAAGCAGTTGACACAAAGATTAACCATATTTCTCATCTGTGTAAAAGCAATGTGCCATTGCACTAATGCTCAGACAGCTGCACTGAAAACATAAGGGAACTCCTTCAGGAGAGCTGTTGGGAGCACCTGTGGCTGCAGCCTGCTACTTCCCACCATGCTGCTGCATTTCCACCAGGACATGTGGAGTGCAGGCTGGCATGGAGGAGGTTCAAGCAGGATCAGTGTGGAGCAGGACCAGTTCCAGGCAGTGACCCACAGCACCCAGGCAGCCCTGGCCAGGACAGGAAGTGATGAGGCCATATCAGACATGGCCTGGGTGGGATCAGGGAGGGTTTGCCTGCCACCATGGTTCCAGCGGTGACTCACTGTCCTGCCTCATCCTTCCTTGCCCAGTCATCTCTGGTGTCTTCCCCAGGGGGTTGGCCTCAGTAGGTGGATGCAGAGGCCTCTTGGTGGCTGTGCCGCTTGGCCTGCTGCTCAGCCTTCCTGCTTTGCACCTCCAGCACCAGCCTCTGATGCTCACATCCCTTACACTCCCCTCTACTTAGGGACACAGATGCTGAGGGCACATCCCTCATCCTCAGCCTGACAGTTTGACACCCTTTTATCTTACCCACTCCTTTTATTCACCCACAGCCTCCATCCTTCTGTTATTAAAGCTCAAAATCCGTTCACCCTGTAGCTCTCTCTCGCCTTGCCATTTCCAACTCATAAGGACAACCCTGGCAACCACCCCCACGTTGCTTCTGACATTATTGCCAAAATGGGAAAACGCAGGAGAAGTTCACAGTTCTCTGATTGACAGTTGTGAGCACCCTTCCAGAGACGAATGCAATCAAGGCAGTGTCATTTTGGTGTGGGCTCAGTCACTCTCCCTGGCTGCACCTCCTAGAAGGAGGCAAAAGCAGCTGGCACCTTGCCTGCCAGGCTGATGAACTCCTTGCTGTGCTCCATCCCAGACCTTGGCCAGCTAGTGGCTGCAAATCAGGGAAGATCCCTGGCACCCATACCCTGACAGAAGACACCTCACAATGCCAGGGTGATTCATCCCACACAGGCATGGTGAGGGAGAAGGGCACACCACAAGGTTCTGGTCCAAGCCTGAATTTTCACCTGATTTTGACCCCATCTTCCCAAAAGTGACTAAGAAAACCTCTTTATCAGCCCGTCTTCCCCCACCCACCCCAGGAACTGGTTATCCCGAGAGACAGTGCAGCTATAGCTTAGAAGTCCCAGCAAAATCCTGTCAGTGCTGCATTATTCATATTTAAGGAGGGATACAACCAAGTTAAAAAACAGCAGATCTTCCAACTGCATAAAATAGTATGGACAGGAAACATCACTAGGCTGATTTCAGAATTGGGTTAGATAGGTTTGCACCCACTGCCTACTATTAGCCCCTACCGCAATTCCCAGTGTGCACAAATTAATGCAACATCATTTGTGTCCTGAGTAACATACAGAATTTCCATGTAGGATGCTGCAGCTCAAGGCCCCCAGACCTCAGCATCTCCACTGGGCTAGACAAAGGTGCAGTGTGCTGCAGAAGCAGCTAGTGCAATCCATCACAGCAAGCACCACCCAGTAATGTGCAATCCTCCAACAGTGCAGGGCCCCAGGCTTTGGAGACCTACCTTACTAAACCAAGCAAGACTTTCAAGTTCATGGAAAAGTAGATGGAGCAATTGAAGGAGGATCACCCTGAGCTGTCAAGGAAATGCCAGTACAGCTCTGGAGAAAAGAAGGAATTCCCCAATGTGTCACCCGAAATCCAGGAAGAAAACTCTCTAACTCCAATGTGGTGTTAGAAAGCAGCGTTCCTTTATTCCTCACTATGGGCACTGGGTGACTTGACAAGCAAGCGCACCATCTCAGAGTTCAGGTTCTGTGTTTATACAGTTCAGACATACATATGCAGTACACTGGCATACATACTCATTCTTTTTCAGTAACTCGTAGATACATGCTAATGTCGCTTTGGGCATGCTCAGTGGTATCTAGGGTGGTCGAGTACCCACCTACTTCTTCCCCTTTTTTCACCATCAGCTTCATCACTGAGGCCTTTGACACGCTTACATCCACTTTTCCCCAGCCTGGAAGATTTCCATTGCTTATTAGGCCACAGTGAGCCACTTTTTAAAAACAATGTATGTGGAACCCAAGGAAAATGTCCTTGCACATTTTGAGGCAAAAGATAAAAGTATTCTATTGTGACTCCAGTACTTCTCATGAGACAAAATCATTGAGTCAGACAATAAAAGTATTCTATTATGTCCCCAGTGCAAAATTAGTGAGGAAAAACAAGACTGTTCACCCACTAAAGCTGAAATGGAACATTTTAGAACTATCAGTTAGGGATTCCTTTTGCTAAACTAATATATTGGTTCTTAAACTAATGCAGTAATGCCTATTGCTAAAGAAACCAACCTATATCAGATGCATACAGTGATTCACCCTTAAAGACCAAAATCTTGCTAACGCTGAAACAAATTCAGCTAAGTGGTCTGTCGTGATACATCATTGCTCACATTGTTGAAAGGCGTAAAACATTTATGTCATTATATTTCAGATAACAAATAACATTCTCGGGCACTTCACAAAGTGCTTGCATGCAGCCTTATCTCCTCACCATCACTGCCTGTTCTCCCACAGGTCCAACACATACTCAGGCTATCCACCCTCCTACCATCCTGACAGCCTGTGTTATCCTTCCTTCCTCCTACTTCCTGATTTCTGGGTAGGAACTGGCAGCTCAGCCTCAGGGCACTCCAGCAGGTGCACTGGTCTCACTGCCTTATGCTTCCTTTGATTCAAATCCAGAGGCAGGCTCAAGCATTCTGCGGAGCAGCCAGCCACGCTGTCAGTAAAGGGTGTTCCTAAGATCTCTGCTGAACCAGAGCCAGGGAGGCAACAGAGCAGATGAGGCTGATATGCTGCAAAGCACTGCTCTTCTGAGTGTCAGAGGAGTGCCATTACCACAGGACTTTCCTGTGCTCAGAGCCAGGCACAGGCTTACTGAATGCAGAGCCAGTCTTGCATACATGCACGCCTCAGTAACATCAGAAACACAGAAGCTGGTGTTTACAGTCCAGCCACACTTAGGTGACATGCAAGAACAGGAAAAGGACAAGCTTTTCCCAACTGGTGAAATGTGAAATGCAGTCAGTATGCGTGGTCAATTGGTCCCACTGCAAATACTGAGATGAGCAGTGGCAGGCCTAAATCATACAGTTCAGAGTTTGTGCCTTTCCTTCTGCATATTCTCCTTCTTGCCTTACTTTTCAAGCCATTCCTCCCAGTCATGCTTAAGCTTCTGCAGGACAAAGAAAGACAAGAAGGAAAAAAAAAAAAAGTTTCAGCAGAGTTGGTACAACACAGACAGAAACTGTTATCTTTGACAAAACTAGCAAGAAAAGAAGGTTCATTCCAAGCACTGCACAAGCTGGGAGAGCTCTGTACTGGTGTCTTCTATTCCACTGTATCCTTTCCCTTTCCCTTTCCTTCTCTTTCCTTCCCTTCCCTTCCCTCCCCTTCACTCTCCTTCCCTTTCCTCTCCTTCCCTCTCCTTCTCTTTTCTTCTCTCTTTTCCACCCTGGTTTCTGGAAAAGCAAGAGCCAGTTTGCAGGAAAAGAAAAAAAAAAACACATTAATTTTGATGCTTACAAAGACATAGGTGATAGTTCCCTCTAAAAAGTATTGAACTTGAACCTGAGGGTTAAAATACCAGTCTCTGCTCATGTGCAAATGTATTCATTAGGACATGCACTCACAGAAATCAAAGTTATAAAATCCTGGGCAAGCCCCCAGCCAGCAATGCCCTCGCAGGGGATTGTCCGTTCCCATGGGAAGTCCCTCATGCCCACACCAAGTGCTTAGGCTCACCCAAGATTCAATTCAAGACAGAAATCGGGAGTTTCCAATGCTGCACATGGAACTTACCCTCATGTGTGTCATGCCAACTCCTTCTCTTCAGCAGAAGAGAAGGATGGAAACTGGATGACTGGTGTTTCCCAGCCTGTTAGCTCAACATTCGAAAGTTGTGGACCACAGTTTTCTTTAGCACAGCTGTAAGCTGCTTGTTTTTCACCTCCTCTTAAGCTAAAATTCCCTCTATCTGAACACTAGCAGTGCAGCCCAGTGAAGTATCTCACATACGACTTTTTATATACGTAAATGTAAAGGCACATTTTGGACACACAAATCTGTAGAAGGTTCTGGTAGCCACATCTGAGGAAAAGTGGCAGTTTGACTGTTGAGACTTGGAATTCTATGACCAAAGACTCTCCATTTTTCAGATCAGCTGCACTGAGCATTATGCCAGCTGGCTGTGATACAGGGAGCCCAGCTAAAACACTGTTTTTGCTGTCAGTAAACACATAGCAGTGAGAGGTCAGGCATTACTGAAAAAATGTGTGTTTTTACAAGGAACTATACTATGACTTAGTTCGGTATGAAATAAAAAAATACCCAACAGGTCTAAGCAGATACATATAGATAGTCACGTTTCAGTGCTACTCTTCAAGCTGAGATACTGTATTTTCCACTCTTTTGATTCAAATATTAATTATAACTATCTTCTACAAAACAGTGAGCATCTTACTCACAGGGCTCATCATAGGCACGCACTCTTCTATCAGCCTTGAGTTTCTACAGCTCTCTTCAAATACTTTTGCTTTCACTATCTCCAGGATTGGCTTTGTGGGCTGAAGATTTCCCATTACAGTTTGGAACTTCCTCCTCCCACTGACAAAACTGAGGTGTGCTTAAGTTCACACACATCGTCAGGGGATTCCCCAGTCAGTGCCTTTGTCCATGATGGCTGGTCTGACATCACAATAACCACCAAGCAACCAATTTTGTACTTGTTACTACCAGCCAGAGAATGCGGCTTGCCATCTGAAGACCTTGCTTGGAGGATGGATTTCCCTCATGTAGATTGTCTCCAGAGCTCAGAAAGAGCCTGTGTCTGTAGCTACCTCTTGTTGAAAATGTACAGTAGTTGCACATTTGCGGTTCCTTGAGAAAAACACACCACAAATGTCACTGGGAGAACAGCCGCCAGCATCCTCAAACAACACATATATGCTGTATTTGGGAATTAGCCTGCTTTTTTCTCCGGTGCCCAAAAACTACTCCTACATAACCTATGTATATGATGCAGAAGTGAAAAATTTAGTTCTTCAGATCTTGATTTCAAATATAGGATTTTAGCATGGTCATACAGGGTTTTTGGGGGGCAGAAACTCATTTGCAGCCCAGTGCTACCAAACCTAGAATGTTTTATCACTTTCATGCACAGCAGTAGTGCATGTGATATAACTGGCATTTGGTTTCTGTGTGCTTAGTGCTATTCACTGCATGTTTCCTCTCAGGTTTTTCCTTATCCATGACTGAGGAGAGACAAGTAGCGCTACCTGTGGCAAGTTCAAGCAGATACTACCCATGTAATGATGCTTATCACAGCTATACCAGTCAGTTAGCCAGTTTCCACTGAAACTGCGTCACCAGGGTTTCTCCAGAGACACTGAGAAAAGATTACAGGTGTGGCATGTTCAGAGCACAGGACGCCATCCCACGTAGCCCACAGCACCTGGCACAGCCTGCAGTACAGCACTGGGTCTAAGCCCTGTTAGCCTGCTCTGTGCCCCTGCTACCTTTGGGCATCCACTCTTGCCTCCGCTGACCCCAGACCCAGGTCTGGCTTCCTGACACTGGAAGCATACCCTACCAGTGTTAACATTCACTGTAGCATTTGATGTCAAATAATGTGTGGCTTCCCAGAACCCAGCAGTCTCAGAGCAGGGGAACGTGCACGCCTGTCCCCAGGGTCCCCACTCTCCATCTGTTCCCTCCTGCCACAGGATGGACGCCAGGCTGGTGCCATTCATTGCATGTGGTCATGCATCCATAATTACACTGCAGATAAGAAGCCATGCTGTCTGCCTGCCCACCTGCAAGCTCTCGTTGCCTATACTAGGCAACGTAGCACCAGGCTGGCTCTGCAGTGAAACTGGAACTCTGCTCTGCAGGGACTGTTTGGATCACTTGCTGCTCACTTGTCAAGAGGACAGCCCCTGCTGCACAGCATGCCTTCCCAAACATGCACAAGTCCAGCTGGAGAACAGAACAATTTTCTCTGCCAACATCGCACATGTTCCAGCCTGCATTCCTGCCATAGTTCTCCTTTCTGACTTTCCGTGTTACCCTCACACTGGAGAGAAAAAGGGTAGCATGTAACTGTCTGTGCAGATGTGGCCAGCATAACTACTCACATAGTTCCTGGGGAAGTCCACATAACGATGCACATTGTCACACTATGTGACATCTGTTGAGACATAAAAGCCAAGGAGGACTACTCACGAAGGCCTTCTCACTACCAAAGCACAGTTGAGGAATATCATGTTTAAAGCCCTCATCCTAGCAAACACTCAGCCCAGGGCTACAAACATTTACAAGTATGAATAATGTGTATCAGTAGGATTCCCCTGAAAGAACTGTGCACGTTGGTGCAATTTTTTTTCCCACATGCCTTCTTGGTAGCCATAATTTTATTTTTCCTCTTACCTCTGGGATCATCCCCACAAAGGATTTCTGCTACTAACAAGTGCCTCACTGCACAGCCTAGTGAGCTGTACCTCCCCAAAGACCAGCCTTAGAGGTTGAGCAGATTGGGCTAGCTGATATTCACCCCTGCTCCCCAAATAAGACAGTGAGTGACAGTGAGAAAATAAATGGGACCCCTTCGCTGCTGAACTGATGTTATCTACAGGCAGCTGTGCCTTTTGTGCAAGGAGCACACAGTGCCACAATTTGTAAATGTCACTGATGAATTGCTGCTGTCTCTGCAGCACATTGTAAAGAACTGCCTGATCTTAATTACTAGGACTTTGGCTTTTTGCAGCAGTAATGCAGCAATGCCATCTAGTAATGCGTAAACCCAGTCCCCCAGACAATTAACTTCACATTAAACAAAGCTTTCCCTACCTTTTTCATGTACTAGCATATGGAGGAAAAATTATATGGCAATTGCAGTTTTCAGCTCAGATTTCTTAAATCTGAAGTTAATATGCATAGAGCATTTGAATGTATCTACAGATGGAAAAATATAAGCTAAGTCCCAGACTCAACAGTACATTTGAAGGCATCAGAACACAGGATCTGTTTCAGATCATCACAGGATGATAGTCAGCCCTGGGAGCAAACCAAAGGGATACAGAGACCTAAGGCTATCATATTTCAAAAAGAATTAAGTAACTACAGACTCTTCTGGCTATGAACAGCAAAACCTAACTGTGCAGTGTGTGTCTCAGTTCCAATCCCAAGCTTGAAATCTCACATTTTGGTTAGTCTTACTACTTCAAAAAGCAGTAATTCCAGAGCACTGATGAATTAATCTCCATTTTTCACTTCTCACCTCCTCTCTCTGATGAGTACAGGGTATTGACATTGAGGGTCCAACTTGACCTGCTATGCACTAACAGCTCTGAAGCACAGAGCGGTCACTCACATTCCAGTTTCAAAAGCAAATAGTTCCAAAAGTCTTGGCTTTGGGCTTGTGTTTCCTGCCCCACCATACTGTACAAAGGGAATAGTTTCAGATCTTCAGATGAATGATACTGTGTCATAACATCCAGTAAGCAAGAAGTGAAGAGTGCTGCTTTATGAGCTGATATCGCCACTTATTCTCCTTGTTTAGAAACAGTCGTACTACCACTTTTTACCCTCCAAACAGTGAGACAGAGACCTCATAAATGCCAGGAACACTTGTTATTCTTCATGCTGCTTTCAGCAAATTCTTCACTTACATTTTTTTTCTGCTACCAAATGGAGCTGTTGTGGCAGGGACATAAAGTACCAGACAACAGTTCCACTTCAGATCAGAACAAACTGTTAGGTGAACCACATTTTTTGACATTCATCGGTAAATCAGATCATTTTCACAAGGCACAGTATGCAGTTCCTTTCTGCAGCTCACAGGGTTTGTGCATGCTTTTTCACTCCCCTGAATGCTTTGCAGGAGGCTGGTCACAGCTTCAAGGCTTCGAGTGCCTCCTTGTCTGTACTTGGAGCAGGCTGGCACACAAGCCAGTGTGAGCCTGCAGTCACCAGGGAGAGCACAGCATAGCTCAGTCAGTGCTAGCTTGACAGGACTCCCACAGTGCAAGTAAACTCAGTATTTTCTTAGGTTAACACCATGAAGGTTAACCTTGTAATGTCTCAAACTACTAAAATTTCTGAAATTTCTTTTTTTTTTCTTTTTTTCTTTTTTTTACATTTGAAACTATAGATTATACTCTTTTATTCCTTGGAACAACAATCCAACATACTTTTGATCATGGCAAACTATCAAAGATTAACTTGACACCTGGGTTGTATGCC
Organism: Aquila spilogaster; assembly: GCA_024606505.1. Lineage (NCBI taxonomy): Eukaryota > Metazoa > Chordata > Aves > Accipitriformes > Accipitridae > Aquila > Aquila spilogaster. The sequence continues at coordinate 15,806 of JANHGO010003476.1, read as the reverse complement.
CAAGAGTGATTGAAGTTTTACTGCAGAGTGACTATGGCCCACATTATCATTTTACACCCGTTTTCATTGAACTGTTTCCACCACCATCCATGGTGCCACAGCAGCTGTAGTTTTTTGTTCAGCCAAAGTGAAGCCTGTTCTATATAATTATCAACGGACATTCTTGTGTCTCTAGTCGAAACATGATCAAAATATCAATCCTTACATTAGCAGTGGTTCCCAGTGCAACACTTTTTAATTCTTAGCATATTTTGTCAGCGTTCTGTATTCTGTTTTGCAAACATTCTCTCATAGGTTTTATCCCCACAGATTCCTGTCTTTATGTACTGGGAAGGACAGCAGCATGCTTTAGGTAGAGAATACAATTCCTCTGATGTGTGAGTATAAATCAATTTTTTTTTACATTCAAATGAGTTCAAAATCACTTAGAAAAGAAGGTCATAATTGGAGTGAAAACAGATGTATATTTTTCCATTGAGTTTATGGAATCTTGTCAGAGAAAAATGGAAAAAATCTACAGTGCAAATACAGTGGCTTAAATGCTTACTGTAAATAAAGATAACAGTTTTATTAAAAATTTAAATAAAATGAAGTTAATAATATTGTTAAATAATTAATAGTTAATTACATAAACGCAATAATTAATTAAATAACACTAATAAAATGAAATAAAACTGACAGCTTTATTTAATAAGAAAAAAAAGTACCAATAAACCCACAAAAAAAAAAAAAGAAAGAAAGAAAGAAAGAAAAACACATTTTTCAACTGGCTACATGTCTTTTTCAAGATGATATAGAGAATCATTGCCTGTATTTCCCATTTATTCTAGCCAAGGCTGGAATTCTGTTCTAAATGATGACTACAGAGATACCTGCTTGGCAGGTGCCACACTACATCACACTGGTGATAACCCAACATTCACCACGAGTAGGCATTTTATGAGCGTGATCCAACCAGCAAAACCCAGCCCATATACATCTCTATCTCACACAACCTCCACTCTAAAGAAAGCAGACAAAGGTAGGGTGGACACTCCAAGGGGCCCAAACCTTCCCCTATGCATTGCACAACCCACCTACCAGCAACCAGCCCATCAAGGTGGGCCACAAGCCAAGATCCTGCCCCAGATCAGCCACCCTTTTATACTCAAGGCACCATAGACTTCAGTCAAATCACTGCTGTTGTTTGAGTCTGTATCAATGATTAAATTGTCAACCAGCTCTATTCTGATATTTTTTCCTACTGTTCTTGTCAATTTCAAAGTCATCTTCAAATTATAAATTATTAATAAATTATTAATATTTTATCTGTGTTTGGCCTACATTCCTGAAATTCCTCTGCCTTCTATACAACTTGATTTGCTTCAGTTAGATCCCTCTTTGACCGTGATATGATCCATCACAGAGTCGGATGAGGTAGGAGTTCTGCCATTAAATTGTGCAAACCTTCTAGCTCTCTAGCTCTGTTGCAAAAAGCTTTAATGTCACTGCAAAGATCTATTCTCAAAAAAGACTTGCACCACTGTCTGAACATCTGCAGATATCTACTAGCAGATTTAAAAGTGGTATTCAAGCACTATCCTATCCAAAAGTAGCACAGAAGAGGAGCTTGGTGGTAAACCAGTCTCACTGTATGTGCATCTGCCAATTTGTACTGAGCAGCTGAGGTCTTCTGCATTGTCTGATGGTCTACATTCACAGCGCTTTGTCACTTATTGGTGTGAACTGCTAACATTAAATGTCTAGAACTTGATCTTGGGAAGAACAGGGCTCCAAGATGCCTTCCCTACATAAACTTGCATCCAGTCCCTGGGGATGCTTCTCCCAGGATGGCTGCACCAAGAAACCCACACGCAGCCCTCCCTAGTGGGAATTTCACCGCAGTGTCTGGGGCAGTAATTGTAGAGGAAGGCAGATCATGACCACACTTTTCACAGCTCCCTGACTTCTGATGAGAGCGAACTTGTCATTTCTTGAGCAGGTGCAACTCACTGTAATTTCAAACAAACTGCTCTAACTGTACCAACAAACACTTCTCGGCAGCCTAGCAACACACCACGATAACTGTATACGTGCACACACACGTACGTGAATGCTTTCTTCTGTGCCATGTACTGCAGAGAATGGCTGTTGCATCAACTTTTAATAGCAATGCAGGGATTTACTTCCCCCTACGGTCTGCGGCACACTTTCCTCCTGTTCCGCGATGTACTTTGACTAATCATTTCGTAGTGCTGTAGAAGCAGACCTTTAAAAGCACTGGGAGCTCTCAGTCCTCCTTTTCAATTGCAAACGACTCATTCTGGCGAAGTGTGGCCTCCCTATTCTTCTGACAGCCGTTGTGTTTGTGAAAGGACCGTCTCAAATTTCTTGTTCGGGAGCAGCTGTTGCAGGACCGCGGCGGCCTTTTCAGAGCACGCTGCAGCCGCTTTTCACTCCTCCTCCTCCTCTCCTTCCTCCCTGCCTTTGTCTCCCCTGAGCAAGAGTTCCCCTGACCCCTGCCTCGCTCCAGCCGCCCTCCTTTGTCGACCGCCGCAGACAAGTTCCATCCTAAATCAAGCATTGTCTCAGACTCCAGAAGCCAGCACGTGCCCACATCCCCCTAATCTTTTAATTTCCCCCATGGAAAAGGCAGCTGTTAGCAATACACACAATGAACAGCTGTCATCTGGGGCCTGCAGCCTGCCTGTATCCAGCGAGGAGGGAGCACCATTGGGTGAAGAGAAGCAGAACCCACGTCCATGTACTTCTGACAACAGTTGGCAGCACGTGCTCTGAAATGCCCACCCCACTTTCCCCACAGCTGCCCTGCACACGCACCAGCCTGAACTTTGGCTGACTGAGGAACAGAACTCCCAGGTCAGAGGGCAGGGCTTCTGGGATCACTGCATTGTACCTTCATCGCCAAAACAATTCCCAGCAAAATTACCAGTACGAAAGGCAGAGGCCTCCAGGAGCCCAGTGTATGGCTCTCGCATGGCCCTCCATTGCACGCCAGTCGCTGGGAAGTGTTGTCCTGGAGAGAGAGCAGCCTAAGCAGCCCGCAGCGCAGGAGAAAGACCTACACATCATGGTTTTACCATTCCTGCTGAGTGGTGAGCGGGGCTGCACTGTGAGGTAGAAAGGAGCGTGTGCAGAGATAGAAAGGAGTGTGTGCAGCTGGGCTGGCCACCAGGCAACATTGATGTGCAATCATTTCGCATCACTATGAAGAAAAAGGTGGTCATTCAGGGCCAGAAGAATGCAAGACATAATTGTATCTGTGCAAACATACGCACATTTACATGATGAATTAGTACCTGTGAGCATGCACACAAACAATAAATTGCACATCACAGTCATTTGCCAGTGCATTGCCTCAAGTGAGTTTGCTCACTATATTAAGTATGACTCCAATTAGTCATATAAATATGCATGCCTCTTCACTTGTACACGGTGCATGCAGCTTTGCACAAATCTCACCTCTTTGCTCCATGTTAGCATCTGCTGGGACACAGAGGAGTTTCTTAAGGAAATTCACTTTGCAAACTTACATTTTGTGGTGAGGATGTGCTAAAACCTCATACATTTAAAACTGTTTCATTTCCTTTTCCCATGCAGACTTTTTTTGCAGTGTTCAGTATTTGTCTCTCCAGCTTTCCAGCTAATCATTAAGGGGGAATTTGATTGATTTCCACATGCAGTCATTCCGGAAGACTAAGCACTTAGAAAGTGACCATCTCATCTGTTGCTCCTGCAGCAGCCCATAGCATAGTTTCCTCCCTAGGCAATGGAACAAACAAGTCTCCCTCCCAACCCTGCCACCACCATAACCTTCTTGCAGTTAAGTGGGCAACTGCGCTTACTTCACTTCTCTGTCATTTTGTGTGATAAGCAACAACTTCTGCATTATTTGTGTGTATGTCCCAGTTTGCTGCACACACGTGTTTTTACTTGCTTAATCTCATCCGGCCTGTAATTTAAAGTACTTAACAGAAACACTACACTGAGCAGGCCATATGGCACATGGCACACCTGCCCCGTGCTCAGCACCTGCTGGTTGCACCGCAGGTCTAGGGCTGCCTGCGGCAGCTCCTGGTCAAGAGGCAGAGCCGCTCCGCGTATTTGCATGCTGGATGGAGGCCACGTGCCTGGACTGCGAGCAGAGCTGAAACTGAAGCGCATCCGTGCTTTCAAGATGAGCAAATCTGCAGAAAGCAGTGGACTTAACTGACAAAGGAGGTGCGGCAGCAGAGAAACCCGCACACATACTGACAGCTCAGGGATCCTAAAGACCCTGCTGTCATGGGAACCCCCAGACTCTTCAGAACATGGTAACTTGCTTTGGATGGGTGTGTCAGCACCTATCGTTTGGATGCAGTCAGAGTTTTCCTGCAAACGCTCAGAGAAATCACAAAGGGATTATGTGTTTTGCTTTCAGTTAGACACATACAGACACAGTTCTGGCTTACCCCAGTACAAAGCCACCAAAGACACAGGCAGGAAGCAACATGCAGTCAGAAGCAGGTGTCTTGAAATAATAATATTAGGCATTAAATACAAATAAAATGTATAAAACTTTAAGAATCATAAGGATTTAAGAAACACACCCAGGCATTGCCTATGGCACTTGGTCTGCCATGACTTCATTTTCCCTATCTGCAAAATAGGGCTGGTATCCTTGTATTTGTGGTTTAAAGCTCTGTGAGGTTCATAGAGGAGGAACAGAAATCAGGAGCATTAAGAGCTGCTACCATCAGGAGAATTTTTATTCCCTCTGCCGAGGAGGTAGTCCAGGTATCCAGGAAAGTCAGGGGACATCTCAGAGGCCCATTTGGGAGCCCTGGCCTCTACTACCAGACAGCTGGGCAGACGCATAGATCAGAGCAGCCAAGGGATCTTCCTCTCACAGGGCTCACTAAGGAAAATATATAACACATGATCAGCAAGGGGGAGCTTGGGACAGAGAGGGCAGCAGGGGGGTCCTGGCTGGTGTCCTGAGCAGTGTTGGGCAGGCTGGAATAGGGCCTACTTTTGTGGCAGAGCCAGCATGGCACCCTGTGCAGTGCTGGTACCAGCCATGATGCCACCACCACTGGAGGGGACACTAGCATTGCTTTTACAGACATTCTCTGACACAGACTTTGAAATTGCCTAGTTTAAAGGTTTTCTTTTTTTCTGGTGGTACTCCCTCTCAAGACACATCGTGATTAACTGAAAGAAATTTTGCAGTGCTCTTTCTGCCCTAATGTTGGCATTTGCAAGGGACTTTCCAGCAGGAGATGCGCTAGCCAGCTAACTTACTGTAGGGTGAAAACAGGGGAACATTACTGACAGAGACACAGGTATTTCCTTATACATTTGTAGTTCTCTCTCCTGGTATGGGAAAGCTTGCCAGACTGGAAATGCCTTCATCTTCATCGCCAGTAGGACCCACACCTGGGTGCCCCATCATCCTGAAACCTGTGTTTCTCCAACCTGGCTGCAAATGTGCTGGGCCCACCAGGGCTGAAGTGTGCCCCTGCAGAGAGCCCAGCTGCAGAACCGTATGCTGCCAGGGGCTTCTCTACACTGCACAAAGCCCATTCCTGTCCCATGGCTTTTAGCCAACCCTCAGGCTGTGGGGTGCAGCAAAGCATACCCAGTCCTAGCTCCAGCATCTTGAGCAGGGGGTGCAGACCCAGGCAGGCACCCCACCAGCCTGGGATCCTCTTCTTGCCCCACTCCTCTCCTCCCCATGGCCATCCGCGGCCATGGGGCTGTCAGCCAGTGCCCCCGGGCCCCAGCCTCGACTCGAACTACCCTAGTCCCATCTGTCACCCTATCTGGGGCATCTTTGCCGCATGATTGGCACGAGGCTTGAAAAGGCAGCACACAAGAGAGGCCATGTGGCAACCCTGAGCCGGGAGGGGTGGCGGGGGAGCAGAATGAAATATTGTGACAGGACACTTCAAGCCCCAGCTAATCACAGCTGCCGAGGGCTGAAGAGTGCTATACATCCTCTTGTATCAGCCAGCGCATTCCTGGCAGCATTATTAATTCAGAGGAGTCCCTTTAATTTGAAGCAGAGATTAAGACTTTCCCCGGCTGGCCTCACCGCGGCTGCAAAGGCAACAGGCAGGGCTATTGTAAGGCCATTAGGGAAGAACAATTGGACGCTGAAAGGGGAGCGCGGGTGAATAGGAGAAAGTTGGCTTGTGCCGAAGCCGGCGCGGCGCGCCGGGGAGCAGCAGATGGAGCGGCCGGGTTGCCGGGCAGAGCGGGCGGGCAGCTGGCGGGCCGAGGCCGGGCCACCCGCGCTTGGCGGAGACACAGCGGCCCGGGCCGAGGGGACACGGGCCGGGAGGGTGGCGGGGGAAGGGAGTGGCCTCCGTGCCTCCGTGGGCTTTCAGCGTCAGGAAATCCCCCACCGTGCGGCAGCGCAGCGTGTGCTGTGCACGCGCGGTCCCAGCAGCGTCCGAGACGTGGGGCAGTGCTGCAGCGCCCCGCAAGCAGCCCCGGCCCGCAGGTAGAGTTCCGCCGCTCCTCGGCAGGAGGGCCGCTGGACACGGTCCGGCCCGAACGCAGTCCTTGAAAAGCACCTCAGCACCACAGACCGCTTTTCTTTAATTTCTTTTTTTTCTTTACTAATTTATAGAAAAAGCCATTTTACCCTTCCAGTTTACTATTACTTCGACTCTTAAAACAGTTCTGGCAATCGAGGCTTCTGGCCAAGGTGCTGACAGCTGCCAGGAGAGGTACGCGCCGTTCCCTCTCCCCAGATGTGGTACTGGGCAGCTGGATGGAGAAACCTGCCAGGATTTGGGAAGGTAGTTCCCCAGATGCTCCAGGAAAGGTCAGCCAAAAGGTGCTGGTGAACATCCCAACAGAAGTTGAAATAGTTTAAAGCAGGTGTAATTTTATGGTTGGATTTCTCAAACTCATTTACAACACTGTTGTGCAACACTCTCTGGAGAGGGAATGACATGAAAGTGAGCTTCTGGATGAACAGCTTGGCATGGTCCCAGGCAACTGCAGACACCCAGAGCAGGCACCCTGTCTTGCACAGGCCAACATCCCCTTGTTTTATGGTCTATGTTCCCTCCAGTTCATGGTCATGAATGTAATTGCTTATCAAACTGCAACAGCCTATGCTTCCATGGAAAAAATAATTTTAGGAAACTGTGGAGTGTATTTTTAGATACAGAGGTGGAAAGAAGGAGAAGGAGCCAGCACCCTGTGATCGGATCACCGTGTGCAGACCATCAGCAGGCATGCTGTGGGCCATGCGCTTTCCATAACACTCTCTGTGGGGGCAGCAGGGTTATTAAAGGTGATGGCTATGGTTAAGCATGCAGGAAGAGGTCTCACCATTAAAAACATCACTGTTCAGGCCTTCTTCAGACAGCCTTTCCCTCTCCACACTGTAGTGCTTCCATCTGATTTTTCTTTTATCTTATCTGACTTTTTCATTCTTTTCTTTATTGCATATCACATATCTCTGAGTCAAATGCATTTGTACAAATAACATGGGTGGTTGCATGTAACCTTCCACTTAGAAACAAAATTATTCTTTGCCTAAAGAAGCAGAAAATAGAGAGACCTAATGCTCCAATATGAACTCATGGGAGCTTGGAGACCTGGTTGCACATGAAGCTATTGACAGCCATGGTACCTCTTCCAAGGAAAGACAAAATCCCTTGCTTGTTATCAAGGCAATCTCATTATCAGCTAATCCTCAGATGGCTAAAATAATGTTAAGTACCTCTAAGCACAGCCAGAATTCATTCCAGCATTGGATACAGTGTGTGAAAGTACAGCAAAGCAAGGGGTTTGCCCTCCACCGAGATCTGCAGAGTTCTACTGTATCCCAGTTATGACACGTGTTAATGTATGCACAGCATGCCAGAGGATCAAGAGGAAAAAAATGTAAGAGCAGTAAGAAGTCTGTCTCTGCAACTGGCTGACCAACCAGACACGGTGTCTGCAAGTTTCTGAACAAAATGAGAAGTTTCTGCAACAAAGGATCGAGCTGCCAATGGGAGTCAAATCTCCTCCTGAAATCTGAGTAGTTTAGCAAATGGAGAATCAGAAATGGTCACACTTCTTTCACAGGAGAACATCTGACTGCGCAGTGGCCCACTTTGTTGAGTCTGAGTGCTTTTGGTAAGGATCCCTGAAGCTCTTCCCACCTTTCTGTTGTGAAACCAAAATGTTTGCTGCTGCCCACAGTAACCCAGTAAGTCAGGCCAACACTGCCAGGAGCTGCAGGCTCCATAAGCTGCCCAGTTAGCAGCTTTGTACCCACATTCCCACATCTTATCACCTCATGTCAACATTAATTCTCTGAATAGTGTGATTGGAAGGCCCAGAAGTCAAACACTTCATTTGCCAGTGGAAACTTGCAGAATGTGCAGAATAGTGAAAAAAAAACCACCCAGCTCTGACGCTATGTTCCCGGCATGGGATTGTTGTCCTTTAGCTGCAACAAGTGCAGCGCAGATGACAGCAGCTTTGCCCTCTGACCCTGCAGCAGATTCCCAAATGCCAGCAAACACAAGAGGCAGGACAAAGTCAAAGCACAGGCTGTGGTGTCAATGTGGGCTGCAAGGCTTTGCCACTCTTCTGCTGGGCTAACTTTAGCCTGAGATTTCCACTGGAGGTGATGGCTGCCAGGGGTGCCATGCCACAGCTGTGTAGTACACTGTGCTTCACTGCCATGGAGAGCAAAGGGCAGAAGTCCTGGCTGGGTAGGAGAGGAGCCACATGTCACAGCTATGCAATTCCTCTTTGAAAGCCTTGAATGAGGTCAAGGGCTGCACGCAAATGTGTTTGAGCACACACACATACAACATACCTTACACAACACCTCAGAAGAGTCTGAGGTCAGCCTGCACTCAGCCTGAGGGAGCTGATGTCAAGTTTTATCCACCCTATAGAAAACCATCCACTCAAGCAGCATGACCCTATGTGTAAATGAAGTGTTTGTGCAGGCAAATGCCTGTTTGCAGTCTTAATTATTTGTGTATATAAATCATTTGCAGTTGTCTCTCTGGGAACGGTGGCTGCAAATGAAGGCATACCTCTCACATGAGCTCTTGTTTACAGGACTTGGCGTTCACTTCTGCAAATGCAGTCCTAGGTCACTGCACTGAATGAGATCAGCCACTGCACAGGGCTTTAAAATGCGTTGTTAAAAAGGTTGCCTTGACCCACTGTGGTCAATAATGGGGCAACAAGATCAACACAAGCATCACTCCTGTAAATGGTTTTTCATGTGGCTCTTTGCAGGGGAAATGAAGTCCATTTAATTTCTGCCTGTAGTAATTAGGACAGACAATAATTGGACCAGAAATGCAGCCTTTCCATGCAAAATCTCATCTCAGGTAGTTGTTGACTTGTTCTTGTTTTTCATCCCCTTAAAACAGATAAAAGGAAAGGATACATATATGTATATTATTACCCTATGACACGAAGTATTGCTATCATCTTCCTGGAGCAAAAGCCACATGTACCCTCAACCCACTAGTTCCCAGGATGACTAGCCTACCCATTTCCAGGAAAAGGAGATCCTATAAATCTAGACAGTTTGCAGGAATCAAGACATTTTCTAAAGGCTTTTTACTTAGAATTTTCTGTAGGACCGTCTGTAGATCTCAACCGATGGATCAAGGAGGAAAAAGCATAACTGAGAACAGAATCTGCCCATAATCCTGATGCAATTTGTACATAGCAGATGTACATCTGTATGTTTTAAAACTTTGTACATTTTTAGAAAGGTATCCACATGCACATTTGAAAGTGGTAACTGCATGCACACTTGTGCAACTTGAGCAAGTATTTGCAGGCAACTATTAAATAATCTTATGACTTTAAACATGCACATGCATGCAGTATCAACATGTGCACTAACACGCTAGTGAACATCACAGTGTAACTAATGAAGATTCCTTGCAAAATGTGTTTTTTGCAGGAGAAATATTGATCACAGCAAGGCTCTGAGAAGCTGATGTACTATCTATCCACATTTGTTAGAGAACTTGGCTAAATTGAGTGTCACATTACAATTTCTATCTGTTTGTTTTTGTTTTTAATTGTAGTTGGCAAATACAAGGGCTGTGTAAGTGTACTCAACATTAAAAAGCCTTTATCTGCTTACAGTTCCTTGAAATTGCTTCTGCTTTCCTCTCTGCCTCTGTTATGCAGTAGCTCTCCCCATGCCCAGGTAAGCCAGGGGTTGGATGTGGTCAGTCAGCCATGGAAGGGCACAAGGACCACATGCAAACAGATGCAGTCTAACAAGGAGTTAACTGGGCCTTTGCCATGAGTGAAGAGCAGCTTTGTAGCTAATACTGTAGAACTGCAGCAATGTGTTATGGCAGCTATGGAGGGATAACCTGCAAAATTCCCACTTACAAGCAGCTCCATGGCACATGCTGGTAACGTAATAGTGGATTCAGTACCTACTGCACAATGCCAAGGTGCTAAACTAAGAAGAATTTAAAGCAGAAAACAAACACTCAGAAATAGTTCTTTATATGCTAAATTCTGGCTCTAGCAGTTCATTTTGAGTCAGATAAGTCAGCACTGAAAACAGTTATTGGCAAGTGAATAACCACGGCCCTATTGCCATAGCACCCCAAGCTGCACAGCCTCTGTGGCCAGTCCCTGCTGTAACTGCAGACTTGTTTTGCAGAGTTCATGTTATAAAACAAACTCCATCTTCCTTGGGTTCTGCAAAGAAAGAAACTGAGATTTATTTTCTGATGACCATCAGCAGACACTGTTTTCACAGGGATCTCAAGTAAGGGGGCAAACAATGGCGCAAACTGTGTTTCACAGTATTCCATCATTCCCCTCAGCTGCCCAAAACTCCTTTTGCACTAGAGAGAAAGCAACAGCATGGAACAGACTGTACATAAACAGGGCTATGGAGCCTTAGAGGAGCAAAAGCCCAGCTGAATTTCGTAACTAGATGCCGTCCCAGTCATCAATTACTGCGAGAGTTAGGAAGCTGTTTTCCCTCTGCGTGCGCTTTTGCTGTTAGTAGTTTATTTATAAACACTTTGTACCAAGAAATCAGAAGCTGCACTTGAAAAGCACCCCTACTGTCCCCTGGCTATCGGGATTCTGTCGCAATTTAGCTTCACTCCTCCTCCCACCTTCGTCCGTCGCCCCCACCCCCCTCGCCCCACCTCCTTTTTCCCTGGGCCGCCGCGTTTAGCCTGGAGGGTTTTTGGTATGGAGGCAGTGGAGCTGTTTAGGACTCCGCGGAACTGAAGAGAATGGTGTGGCTCTCTGTATGCCACCAGGTAAATTCAGCTCCAAGCCTTTCCCAAATCAGCCGAGGCCTCCCATAAGTGTAAATACAATTTGTCAGAGTCCTGCACAAGTGCTGCAAGCACCCTGCTAATTGATAAACAATGTCTGGAATCTTTCATTTGATCTGCTGTAGTAGTAACAAAATGTTCTGCCAGAAGCAGTGCAGAATGCAACACTGGAAGAGCAGAAAGAAAGCTAGTGGGAAAGGAAAAATAATTAAGCTCTCTCCTTTACAGTTTGCTGATAGGGAAAAATAAACAAAGAATATAACCTTTCACAAAGGGCTGACTGCGGGATCAGCCTGAAGGACTGACCTGTGCACAAGGCAGAAAAGCAGGAGGAGAAAGCACCCAAGATGTCTTTCTCAGCACTGCACAGGAGAGACCCCCTCAGCCAAGCAGGCAGTCATGCCTCATCTTTTCCTTACTAATCTTGCCAAGTCAGTCTGGTGTGATAATCCTTTCCCTTCTCTGCATCGACTGATCCCCTCTCTCCAAACGATAATAAAGGCATATAGGCCAAATAGAAGGGAAACTGTAAGAAGGTGATATGAGCAAGCTCTGATTTCCTAAATAGTGTAACAACCTTAACCCCTATAAAGTTGTTTCTGCACTATGTCAATAAAAATGAGAGTGGAAACTAGTATGACCAGTCAGTGCTAAGTTGGGGCTTTTCTGCTTGTACAGGGTTGCTCTTAAGTGACCAGCTGGCCTGTGGCTCACAGCCTGCACCCAGGGACAAGGAGAAGTGTTAAAGCTGTTACACAAACTAGATGAGGCCATTAGATGCAGGAAAGGAGGGCAGCGTGGCATGGTTGCATCTGTGCCCAGCACACCTCAGCCAGCTGCCTCAGATGCACTGGGATCTAAGGACAAGGAGAGGCCAGCAGTGCATTACAAACTTCCCTTTAGGCCAGCAGTGCAAAGCTCGAGCTTCCTCCTGCAGCAACAGGAGGAAGTGTTCTCCCCCGGGGTCATGGTGGAGTATTGATGCTGTTCTCAGCTCCACTCTCATGACAAGGGGAAATAATCCTCTGAACTGGAGTCATCACTGTGTTTGAGTTAACACTGTTCTTTTCTTGCTTGGATTAGCTCTGTTCACTGAAACCACATCCACTTCTTTTGCTGGCTGCTTGCACTGCAAACTAACATAACTATTGATGTTTAAAGAAACTCTTTGAATTCCTTTAATTGCATAGTCTACTTGTTATTTTCACCTTCTCCATTCCTATGTGGAAGGATGATCGTGCCGTGCAATGAATACAGAACAATTCTTTTCCTGTTCCTCTTTCTTCTCTGACTGTCTTTGGCTTATGGCACCTCTACCTTTATTTCCTAAGGTGTGTTACTCAAGCATCCAGCTGCCTCGCCCACCTCAAAACAGCTCTCTCTCCCTTTCCTGCTGGCCATGCTTCATGCCTGCACTGAAGGAGTGGTGTGTGCCTCTCCCTGTGCAGACAACCTCTACTAGGTGGTTGTGAGCAGAGCACCAAGGCTTGCCATAGCCACAAGTGTGTGGCTGTGTTCCACAAGTGTGTGGGAACAGTGATGTTCCCTTGCAAATTGGCAGCCAGTGTTCCATTGTTATGCTCCACAGGCTGCCATTTAGTCTCATTCAAAGCAAATTAGTTATCAGGGACACTCTTACCTTCCAACAAGCCCCAGATTTGCCCACCACGAGTTGAGATAAATCCAGCACCCAGCGGTGGCAGCAGTGTGATACAGTCAGCAAGGCAGTGGTAGCAGAAGTGCCATAATACTTGTTTGCTGGTGGGAAGAGTCATCCACTTAATTTTGCTAACCAGCAGGATTTTCTTGACCTCTGTGAGAAATACCTCAAATGATTTTTCGCAGACCGTATCTCTTGTGAAAACGTTATAATTCGCAATTGCAATGGCAGGTGTCCTGCAAGCAAGAGCGCCTCCTGTAAGAAAAACAACCTCTAATACCTCCTAGAACCCGATGCTGAGTCCGTCCCCTGCTGCCAGGTTCACAGTCTTCATGCACACATCCTCTAGGTAGTTGACAAAGTCCATCTCTTATTATCTCTCCAAGTAAGCAGAATCCACAAAATAGTCGCCAGGCCACCATCTTCTGCCGCATGTCATGCCAGATAAATTTGTTTCTTCTTGCAGTTCTAGGTGCAGATGTATGTCTTACAGTCCTTACCTCTGGTCACCCTCAATGGAGGAGAGTACATGAATTAACACATCAGCCAGACTCTCCTTATATCTCTCCAGAATGTGCATACCCTATTCTTTAACCACAGACAGAAACTTACCCTGTATCACAGGTTCTGAGATATGTCCCTTTGGTACAACATTCTATTACTCATGCATAAAAGGTACTTACTTACATGGAAAATGTTGTTATGTCTCTTCAGGTGGGCATGACTGATGCTTCCTTTACCCAGAGAACAGGTGAACTGGTTTGCTTTTCTGTCACTTGAAAAAACGCTCCTTAAGTGTACAAAATGCAAGTTACAGCAATGGTCTGTTCCTCAGCAACAATCAAAAATGCCTTAAGAGAAAAATCCTGCTAGCAAAAGTGGGCACATTGTTCTTTACCAGACTTACCAAAGGACAAGTTGTACACATAACAAATGCTCTGCTGCTTTCAGCATCAGGTAATAGCTGTGGAGACCACAGGAATGGTTACATGATGGAAAAAGCAGCCTTTGTTCCACACCCTGCAGAGCAGTTTGCTAATGTTCCTCCCCAAGTAGCTACAGCACTCATGTATGGATGATAGGAGTTTATTGCTAAGCCACGTAAACTTGATACTGGGATAGGGGACAATGGCAGTTTCTTGCCATAGCCAGCATTTTACCTGAAGAGCATCAGCTTCTGGTAGCTTCCTTCACATACCATGCTCCATAACAGACCCATGACTGGATTCATACAGCACACATTTTTCATCTCATAGCTCCCCATGCATTCCTGCGTGTGGTGGCAGCATCTGCAATGTGCACTAGGCTACCTGGAAATGCATGTCTCCAGAGCTGGAGTTATTAGCTGCAAGTAGATGACAAAATGTGTGCTGGGGAAGGAAAAGGCCTTCTTTGCCCTTAGTATTATTAATACTGTTATCAGTACATGTTAAAAGATTGCCACTGCCAGCATCTGAATGTGAGGTGCAGGCTAATGAAAACACGTCCACCTTATCCAGCAGCATACGTTGTTACCCAGCTGTTGAGTAGATTGTTCACTAGTATCCTAAAACCATTCTCATAGTAAAACCACAGATAAGTTGAAGAACTTTGAAACCTACCCCTCATGTGAAAATTGCATGCTGTTCACAAAATAATGGTCCCTATGTTGGCAGCAAACTGCACAGTAACTACAGGCTCCATGGAGTAAAGCAGTAAAGGTGGGGAAAGAAGTAGTGTACGGATACTGCTCAAAAAAAGTTTGTGTAAGTAAAATAGTTTGTGCCAATTTTATCTGTTTTTAAATAAACATTGTGCAGTACTTGTAAAGCATATCATATGTGTAACCCATAAACACTGCTTATTCACGTAAGTGGTCATCATTACTTGGTTCCTGACAACCTGGGGGATTTAAAACAACTGACAAAGACTTTTTTTTTTTTGTTATCATTGATGCTATGAATCTCAGGTGAAACTAGATAATGCAATAGAAAAATTGGAAAGATGCTTTCTTTGGAACTCAAAGCAGCCGTTTTCCCCACAGTTAAGCAAGTTTGTTCGTTATCTGGCACTGATTAGCTTTTATTGCTTTCCACTCCAGAATGTAAAATCGTAAAAACAAGTAGCATAGTGTCAAGAGGAAGAAAAAGAAACAAAGCTAATAAATTTACCTGGTCTGAATGGCTGTAAACATTACAGGCTGAAGCCTCTTCATTTCGGGCTTCATGGTGACTACAGAACAAAATTACAGCTACTGCTATGCTATATTTAAGTTGTCTCACAAACATGAGCTGATAGCAGAGAACTAGCTCCACATACTTGTGCTTCATTCTCAATGAAAGAGATCTGGGGAAATCCCCTTGTATAGTAGTAAGCTTTATCAAGTGGGGTGTGCTCTATACTGTTAGCATCTCAGATTTAATCACCCTGAAAGCTCTGTTGGCACTAAACAGACCTTGCAGGAAGGCCAGCATGGAAAACACTCCATGACCCATCACCTGTAGCACCACAGAGACCAGAAAACCTGAACAGAGATGCTGATATCAAAAAAGGGAAGCTGGTACACCAGCCAGTGGCAGAGGCCAGGGAATGGCTATCAGTGAGATCATGCAAGGGAGAGCTTCCCCTGCCTCTTGCATCTGAACTCTTGGGGCCACCTGAGTGGCCTGCTCACCTGGAAGGGGCATTTGTAGAAGCAGGGAGTTTAAGTCATTTAAAGGAGTATATTAGCCAAATGTGCATTCAGAACTTTAAAAGATAGCTATATGGAGTGGAAAACATATTACACAAGGGCTGCTCCAAACTGTGTTCAGTTTTGGGCCCCTCACTGCAAGAAAGACATTGAGGCCCTGGAACGCGTTCAGAGGAGGGCTACGAAG
>JANHGO010003475.1:0-27068 GCA_024606505.1 Aquila spilogaster | reverse complement strand
ACTGTATACACATTCTGTTTTATCTCTGAGCACAGCTGTGCTGTAAAAGCTTACAAAATGTGAAGCCTTCTGTGCAGGAAAAACATCGACAGGAGAAGCTGGCCTATAACTTATTAGGTTGTGACACAAGTCAAAAAAAGCCAGAGTTAAAGCTGACAACTCCTGGCATCGTGATGAAAAGCAGAGAGGCTCAAGTTAAAGAGGGAATATCAGTCCCAGCTTGATGTTGCTGCCGTGGGTCACAAACGTTTTGTTCTAGGACAACGGTTCCTAGTGCAGGCCTGTGGCTTCCAGCCTGCCACCGGCAAACAGGCTGGGGATGGATGCAGAGAGGCTTGGGCATGAGCCCAAGCACAGCACGGGCTCTCCTCATTCAACACAGTAGCCTTCAATCTGCGCCCAGTCCTGTGCCTCCTACTCCTCCAGCTCTTTGAGATGAAGGTTGTAGAAACATGACAGAAAACTCTCCTGCACTGGTTGGACCAGATATCTGAGTAGATTTTTTTCCACTACAACCTTGAAACAGGTACTCTGAGGAAGAACAGTCACACTGGATCAGATCTCAGGACCCCTTAGGCAGACTTGTCTCCAGCAGTGACCAGTACTGAACTTGTGAGCACTACCTGAGAAGCAATGGGCCAACAGTCATTCCAGGGGCCTGGAATTCCTATTGCCTGCCATGAAGGCCATAGGAGTGGTGTCTAAGAGGTTTTGATAAAGGAGCTTGCCCTCTATGTCTACTGCTACTGGATTCTGTAAGTACATCTTGCTTTACAGCACTGAGTTAGGAGAGATCACAGTAAGCCTCCTTTCCTGCTTCCTAATGGACTCCAGATGTGCAAGTATGTGTAGGCAGAGAAAATGTGGCAAGTAAGCAAAAGAGAGAAGGGAAACACAAGGGATGGCAGTTTTAGGATGCAGAGTCTTCCCTGATAAGAAAAACTTGCCTGGAGACATCACTTTTCCTCCCCAGTCCCATAGGGATGAACACGCGAACTGCCAGGGCTGACCTCTGTGCTTTCCCTCCATGCCAGAAAGGGTGAAATACAACCCCAGCTAAGTTTAGCTTGTCTCTTCATCTCATGGGACCACATTGCATGGCTCTGCCATCACCTCGTGTCCATTGCCTTCTTCCCCAGCCCTATGGGTGACTCCTTGCTTATTGCACAGCCAAGGAGAAGAAACAAGGAACAAAAATATAAGTCTCGGCAAGACATTTTGTCCCATCTCCTATCAAAGACATGAAAACAAAATAGAAGCAAGGAAGGGGGAAAATAACAAGTTCTTGCCTCAAGCATTAATTGCTGCTGATGCTAGTTCATTTTCAACAACCGACTTTAATTGCATCTCCACATTGGATAAACCTACTTTTTCAAATGCCATTAAAATGTGATTTTAAAATGCATGGCAGGCTCCTCCTTAAAATCAGGCCATGGTCTGTATTGAAGGAAACTGTATGAGAAAACGTACAGTGAAGGGCAATCAGAGGTTTGGAACAACTCTTATATAAGAAGATACTAAATGACAGGGACTTAACCCTTTAAAAAAAGAAAAAAAGTTGACTGAGAATGAATATGATAATAGTTTATGTAGATTGTTGTATTTTATATTACCAAAACCTCACTTTTTTTTTTTTGTGGCTATTAGCTATCTAGTAACTATCCATTGTTTCTCACAATGCAAAAAACTAGATCAATAAATTTGTGAAACATAAAGAAAATACTTCTCTGCAGAACAAGTCACCACACAGTACCCAGACCAAAACTATGCACAAAACCAAATGGAGGGTGACACATCCTCGCGGGACACATCCACCAGCTGTTAACAACAATGCCACAAACACTCCCACATGGGATAATTTCAAGGATCCAGCTTTGATGTGCAGAGCCATGAACCTTGCCTACGGGACACAGGGGCTGCCAGGCTGACCTCAGCTGTAAGTTGGGGTCATTCCAGCTGCTCTACCATCGAGCTTTAGGAATTTGCTTTGGAGATGGCAGCAGGATGTGTTTTCAAAACTCAGAAGTAACCCGTGGAAATTCATTGGGACCTCCAGAAAAAGGTAGATAAATTATTTCCAAAATTGGTGAGAGACTTTCAGATACAGGGGGTGTGTTCAACATGTGCAGCAAGTGCACGCCTGGTTACACACTATACATTGGACAAGAGATGGAAGGGCAATGCACATACGAGAAAGTCCTGATGTCAGTGGACAGGGAGTAGCTTTTTTCCTCAGAAGTGTTCTAGGAAAGGTTGGTCACTAAAGGGGCTTTGGGTAACCTAAGAGATCACAGCTTCTCTGTCCTTCCAGATGTCTGTACACACTACAATCATTTTTCCAGGTGTTTACTTCTGTTGTCAGAGTTCCTGAAACTCAGCAACTTTCAATATCCTGACTTGGGCCAGAATGAGACAACTGTATTTCAAACTCAACAGATACTGACTCGGAAGCTTGCAAATTTATTGAGAAGTACAACAGAGATAAATTTCATTCTGATTCCTGATTTTTCTTTCTTCTACTTTTCCTGCATTTCTGTGTTCCATTAAATGGTTGTCCAGCAAACTTAGATTGTACTTCTAGAAACATACAAATTAACCAGAAGCGTCATCACTCTCATGAAGCCTTTCAGCAGAAGTTTAAATCTTTCTCTCCCCATCTAGGGAATGCAGAGCTGCTCAGAGGAATTCAGACAATTACAAAAGAGCATCCTAGAAAACACCACTACTGGAATGGGAGCTTGCTGAAGCATTACCAGTTACACAGGCACTTTCTCTTTAACACATGACTGGGAAGGGAAAGGGAAATTATAGATATTAGGAAATTATTTTGTCTAGACATTTAGCAGAGCCTTTAACTTTTACTTCATTAAAATCAGGATTTATTTTAAAATGAAAATACCAGCCCTGGACACATTTAACAAACTTTGATGTCATAGTTTTAACAGCTACATTACCCAGGTCTTTTAGAATCACCTTCGATAGCCGCATTGGTTTCCATGAGACCCCAAATCCCCAGTCTCTTGCTACCATCAGCCACACGTTGTGATAACAGTTGGAATGGGGAACATCTCTGCAGCACAGAGTCACAGAAAGGAGAACACAGAGATAGAAAAGAAGCAAAACTTGCAGGTTGTGCCAAGATACACCATTTCCCTTTAGATGATATGGGGGACAGATACAGTGGCCTTGACATGCGCATTTGTAGCTGAGTGTGAATCCCCAGCTTTAGTTCTACTGCTCCTGAGAAGTAGTGGAAAACTTTAGCATCAACTCTCCACATCCTAGAACTACAACTGAGTTGCTTCAACAGAGGGTGGAGCTGCCACATGCAGCCGGGGCTGGTCAAATGCTCTGAGAGCTCACAAAAGTCTATGTGTTTTTTATTTCCTTTTTGAATCATTTTTCATCCCTGTTGGGCATTAAGAGCTGGCTGCTGTAGAAGGATCACTGCAGGAAGCAGAAGGATTTTAAGAACAAAATTGAAAAGGGTTTTTCAACAACCCTCGCTGGATCAGCTAGATCAGACCAACTTCCATTTTTTTCCACATCCTTGCTCATCTCCCCATGCACCAGGGAAGACCTGCATTATTCTATGAATTGACTTATAAGGAAAACAAAAGAATAGGGGGCACAAGGTCTAGGACTCAGCAGGATATCGAACTGCAATACTCACAATTAAACCGACAGATTTGATGGCAGGGTGGGTTTAAGGAACAGCTGGAATCTGATGAGTTAAAATCACTTCCTGAGAGAAAGCTGATCAGGAGAGTAAATCTTTCATGGATTACATTCAATTAAGAGCTTTCGCATCACCAAGAGTCAGCTAGAAATCCAGGTGCAATATAAGCTAAAAATAGTTGGGTTCCAGGTTCAATCACGCAGGCTGAAAGCACCGACTTCTGGAGTATGCCTGCCAGGCTGCATATTGACTTGTGGAGTCAGCGTGAGAACATAACCAATGCTTCTGGAAGGAGGGTAAACCCTTAGTGTCCCTCCGAGGGGATCCTCTGGTGATAACAAAGCATGCAGATTCTCTACACTTATTACATCTGACATGCAGGAAAGAGGCTGATTTCTGATACCCATCACTTGAAAGGAAAGGCAGAGAATTTCCATGCTCCTTTAGCTGAGCAACACAGAGTAGCCAAGAATAGCCTGCAGAAGGGGAAGGCTTGCTTTGCAAGGGCTTCCAGGACATGTTCTAAGCAAATCTGAGACAGTTCTCATGGTTTGAAATCAAGTCTATGCCATGAAACTTCACGAAACAGCGAAGGCAGAGAGGCAGGTCCTGAACTCCTGGTGCAAAACAAGCCAACTACTGACTGGAAGTACAGTGTTTCCCTTAGGAAAAGCGTTTGAACTTGACTGATTCTATAATGCTAGCATCTGAGATCAAGCAGTGACAAAATCTAAGGCTTTTAGACTGTTCAAACTGGAAAGAAAAGGCAGCTGTGTGTGGGATTTTGCAAATGGACTTATACACACCTGCTTTTTCAGCACTGGATGTCTATGAAAGAACTGACTAAGGAGTGGCCCTCCTGATTTTTTGTGAAGTAAAAGGAAATGTGTATAAACATGAACATTAGGTGAAAATCACAACAGCTTTTCTGTCCTTTCTATCAATGAGTAAGCAACTTCCCCTAAACCAGCCAAAACTAAACATTTTATATTCATTTTTCATCACAAGAAAGTTTTAAGAGGGGCTGATTTCCTGCAGAAATTTCCTGTTAAAATTACGTAGTAATGAAGAAATTACAGGAAGAAATTAGGATGTGGGTCCTGGACTTCTAACCAGTGCCAAAGCTGTGAGACAGCGTGACCCACTCCTGCTAGGTGACATGGGCTTGGGCTCTCCGCAGGACCAGTGCAGGTTGAGCAAGCAAAGCCTATTGTTTACCTTTTCTTCAGGGGAACTGGTAGCTTAATGTCACGTGCTTTGGGAAATCCCAGCAGAGGAAACATTTTTACTCTCTCCAGAGCCTGGTGATGACCAGAGTGGCTGCTCTGGAGCAGTGCTTGGGGCTGTGGGGTTCTGCTGCGCACCGCTGGGTGCTCCCTGCTGCTCTTAGACCGGCAGCCTGTCCCCATCCCTGTCCCCAGCACCCAGCAGGCAGCTGCTGTAGAGTGAGACCAGCCCTGCAGCACCAACGTCAGCCTGACTCACCTTGGGCAACCACTGCATTGGATATGCTCAGCTTAGTTTTTTGTTATAGTGGTGGCTTCAGGGGGTGATGGGGTCATGCATTCCTGTCTGCCTTCTAAGATCAATCCACGATTCCAAAATTAAGCTGCATTTTGTCACTCCTGGTAATAAAAACCCATGTGCCAGACTTTCCTGGCCATTATCTTGATAATGCTAACTGAGGTGGGAATCCATCAGTAGTTCCCAGTTGTGTGACAGGGACAAGATGTGTTTGGGTTGGTGCAAGAAGCATGCACAGCACTGTGACAAGCAAGGAGGTGTCACCTCTGCTTAACCACTCTCTGAAATGAATTTATTTTAAGCAGAGGTCCCTTGCCTCTGTCCTCCAAGGAGCAGGGGCTCTGTGATACAATCAGGTGCAGGAAGGACACAGGGTTAAAAATGGGGGCAGGGATTTAGGAAGCAGAGAGGGTCCCTAAATCTCAGAAAACACTTTCTTTCCCAAAACAAAAATGTACCATTCAGGCCTTGAAATCTGAGACTCGTGATATGAACACGAGCTTTGTCAAACCAGCCGGGTTTTCTGCAACTCTGATGAGGAATTCAGTGCAACAGCTCGTGAAAACAGGTGGTGAGTGTCCAGTTCAGACTTGGACACGGCAAACTATCGTACAGTTCCCATATTCCCACCCCTTGTGCTAAGAATTTCCGTGTCAAAACAAAATGGTCAGCGCAGCAAACAGACTGAGCTACGCCGTAAAAGCCATAATAGCAGTGAATTACATGAGGTCTCTTGAAGATTTTACAATAGGGGAAATGAAAAAGAAATGAAATGTTTGCCATTCTGCTCGCAAAGTACAGGTCAGCAGCTTGCAGGAATATTTTATGAATGGAAAAACAGAAAGACTTGCTTTTTCTTTCCTGGGTCACATTTATAGCAAGGTAGCAGTAAAGAATAAGCCCTTCTCTCTTTCCAAGAATTGGTTTACTTCATTAAAAGCTCAGCCCTCTTCCTGCTGCCAGCTGAAATAGCTGCCTTTGTATCCGCCAATGAAATCATTAAAAACGTGTCAGGCTGAGGGAGAGGTGTTTTTCCCAGGTATTCCTGAAAGCCACTGAGTACTACGAGTCAGCGCTACAGAACCGTGCTATGCCACTCACAGCACTCCTTGCAAACAGAGTATCATTGTTCTTATTTAAAGAAATAATCCTCACAAAGCTCAAATAATTATTCAGTCCAAACAGCCCACAGCAAGCGAAACAGTCTTTAGACAGCTGTCATGGCTCAGTCTTCCGGAAGCTTTGATTTTAATGAAACTCATTAAGGAAAGAAATTAACAGAAATTAACAGGAAAATATCATAATTTGTCTTGTTTCAGAAAGCTCGAGCGGAGACAAAAGGCCCTTAACATGACACATAATTCGACCAGTCACAACTCCCTGTTTTGCTTGTTGTTGCACACTAAGTAAATAAGCCCTAAGTTGCTTATGCTGCAGCTCCACAGTTTGGTGCAGCGAAACAAAAAGGATAAATGAGGAAAGCCCGGCTCTGCACGCTGAGCAGCCTGTCGCCAGCCTCTGTGTACCGTGTGCTCGTATGAGCAGGCGGGAATGCTCATGGTAATGAATATGCTACCTGCAAATAACCCAGGGTAATGGAAGATGAAGGGTAATAAGCTCTCTAGAGAAGGCAACCGTCTTACAGATAGTTCATGTCAACTGTTTCTTTCTGCAACACAGCTCACTGGAGGGAAAAAAAAAAAAATAACACTTATCTTTTCAGGTACATATTAGATACCTAAGTTCTCTCTGATTTCCTGTCCAGAAACACAAAAAGAAACATTTCACTGTGGTCTTTAATCTGAGTGGAACTGACAGAGGAGCATGCTGTGCTGGGCTGTGAGTGGCTCAGAAGGGCAGAGATAATAAAACTTATGTGCCTTGGTTTACTGTCCTCAGCGTCTTGCCTCCCAGGAGCCGGAAGGCCACTTCTCAACCAAGGCTGCTGCCTCACCGTCCAGTCCTGGCAAAAGGTAAAGCAAGCCTGCCTGTACCGTGGGCAGAGCTTCTGCTCTACAAGGATGCCTGTGTTGAAATCCTGCTGCTGAGGAAGCCACTGAGGTTTATCTTTGACTTTTGAAGGGGTCAGGATTTAGAACCCAAAGAGTCGTGAAAGGAAAATAACCAGGAGATGCACTCAGTGGGAAGCTCAGGAGCTAAAGGGGCATGGGAATCCACTGAGCACATCCGCAGGCTAAAACTTGCCCTGGAGACACTCTGCACCAAGACCAGATTTGGCTGCAGAAATGTAGGGAAAAACTACTGAGAATCCGCTGAAAACATGTAAACAGAAGTATTATGCAGCGAGGATTTGCTTTCAAGGCAGGCCATATTACTTTGCCACCATGTTATGAGCCTAGTGACAGGGACAGTCACTGCCACTTCGTAGAATGAGGAATAAGCTTAAGTAGATGTTAAAGGGCAAAATAGTATTTCTGGGAAAAAAAGATTTCACAGCGACATGGAATTCTGAAAGGTTTTTTTTGTCATTTCTTGCCAAGTTCACAGTAAGTGACACAGCATGCAGAAAGTGCCAGGACCTGGTACGGTGGATAAAAAGACCTGGCGTCACAAATGGGAAGATCTAGTGGGTACACAGAAGTCAGTGGCAGGGGGCAGCGTAGAACAGGCAGAGGAAAACAAGACAATGGAAATGTTACTGATAAAGTAGAAAGTGCTGAGTCCTCAGACAAAGGAATTTTGGAGAAACAAGCAACAGCAAAATGACTCTCCTCCAATTCACATAAATCCTGAACGATGACACAAGCTAGTATAGGATATGGTTTTGGAAATTGGGTCCTATCCAAATTGCCTCAGTGTCAGAACAACCTGTGTCTGCCTTCACTGGAATCACCCCTACCTCCTTCTTCCCAGTTTATCTCAGCTCACTGGGAAATGCTCCCCTCTCTCTAAGTTAGACGTTTGGCAAAGAGATGTACACTGTTTCTAATCAAGAACACCAGCAACATCCTTCACACTAAAGGGTCCATGTCTAAAGCTATGGCCCACTTGTGAATACAGCTGCTCCAAAACAAACAGTTAAATCTACTAAAATCACTTGAGATAAACTGATGAGAATGACCGGAATTCAACTCCACAGCCTACATAGTTCACGTTGTATACAAACTGGGAAACTTAATTGTGAACTATTACTTATTCTGTTAAACTACCTGGACTACAAGAAAGAGTGCAGAAAAGCTTTCAAAATGCACCAAAAGAGAGAGTACCTAAGTACCTCCTTGCAGTTTCTCAGGCTATTTATTATACGCTTTTGTCTATTACTGCCGTAAAAATAGACTAGGATTAAATTAAACAACAATTAAACTCTGTTGCAATGTAGGGAAATGCCTGGATGGCCTCCAGGAGGTTATTTCTGCCATAACTACTTCTATGTTAGAGCCATTTTAGGAACACAAACCAGAGGAGAGATTAGGAATGGATGAATCCTGGATATCAGAATGCTGTAGATTCGCCAGCTTTCTGAATTAGCAGCAGCGCAAAAGGAATCCCTCAAAACTATCCTTCTCTCACTTATATTGCCTTCTCCCTGACTCTGAGAGGGCACTGTGTTTCTCTTCCACTGGCATTCTTCCTCATGTGACGAATCTATTGCATCAGATTATTTACTTAGGCCTGAAGACTATCCTACGTGTCCTCTACCACACAAAAATGTCATGTATAAATGATTCAGAAGTACATGTTTTATCCATTCCTACTCTTTAAAATCATGTCAGCCAAATGCTGACTGCTTCACTGCCACTCAGTTTGGGCCTCCTCCTGCCTCTAGCCTGCCCAGGAGCAGCCTCACACAACAGGCTCATCCCACACATGGACCCCAAACTGAGAGCCCCATCGCAGTTCCTCAGAGCTTGAGGTGTTCACAACACCTACAGAAATCAGATTGTTACGACATGGCTCCTACACATTGCTTCTGCTATTGCTGTTAGCAGAAAGTATTCCATCAAAATTCTTTCACTATCTTGATTTGCTTTCATTTATTCTGGCATGTGATACAGTGTGCGTTTGTAACATTTCTTCATAATAACTATTTTAAAATTGCTTGCACCTCATCAGGTTTCCTTTTATATCCTCTCCTTTTTTATTCCAAGGAAGGCAGATATAATTTATTCACCTTCTTACAAAGGAAGCCTGGAATCCCACTGATTCCTTTGCAAACCTCCCACTGCCCAAGATCTCCACAATTGAAACGTTATATTCTTTACTCCCCGGCACTTCTCTCTTGCTGTAATCTCTACCTCTAATCTGCAGGCTGCAAGAGTGCTCGTCCAGCAGCACCTGGTCACTGTCCTCCAGCAGCGCCCCCAGCCACCCCACCGGGACTGCTCCAGCTCTGTCTTTGGAAGAGGTCAGTGCGTTTTTACGGTGCAGACACAGCATGAAGTGGGTACTGGACCACTTCAGTCACTGTTCTCTCCTTTATGAAACCCACTCCAGCTCAACTGAAGGGGGTCTGTCTGTTCCCTGGAAAAAAAACTAGACACTCATACCAAGAAATTGGTACCAAGAACTCAACAAAGCAAACCTCTTCCCCTCCTATTTACACTGGAAACTAGGACTTTGCCGTCACTTTGGGTATTACTGAAGAACCCGGCCTTTGCTCTCAGCCATGTTTACTTTATGCAGCACGACAAGAAACAGCAGCATGAACTCTTCATTTCTCTAGCCTGAAAAAAATGCTTTTCTTCTAAGTTATAAAGGAAGAAAAGCTTTGAGAACTTAGTAGGTCTGTGGATGAAGAATTTTAAGTACAAAACAGAAAGCATACTTCCCATGGTCCAGTTTATGAGTACATTTATGGGACATTTTTTAATTCTGGAAACAACAGCATGCGGCTGCTGCATCTAAAATCTTCAGAGCAGATTTTCCACTAGTTTACTTCAGTTTTATAAAAGCGTAATTCAAGCAATTGCTATGGGACCACTGTATTGTAAAGTTGGGTAATCTCATGGAAAGTTTCTTTTTCAATGCCCTTACTGTCACTTTCTGCAAAAACAGCCAGATCAAACACTTCATAAGAGGCCATTTTTCAGCAAGTATTACACACGCTGCAGTAGCCCATATCAAGTAAAATGCAAGGAAAATAGAAACACTCAGAGCACTTGGTTTCGTTTATGCCCAGTAATTTGTGTGTGTGTGTGTGTGTGTGTGTGTGTGGATGCTAGGGATGTTGGTCAGCAGGGACAATTTCCATAAATGACAGAAATGCATTAAAACCACAGAATCATAGAATCACCAACATTGGAAGAGACCTCCAAGACCATCCAGTCCAACCGTTCACCTACCACCAACATTTCCCCACGAAATCATGTCCTGTAGTACGTCTAAATGTTTCTTGAACACCTCTAGAGACAGTGACTCAACCACCTGCCCGGGCAGCCTGTGCCACTGCATCACCACTCTTTCTATTGCTGTTACCCAGGAGAAAAGGTCAACCCCACTTTGCCACAATATCCTTTCAGGGAGTTGTAGAGAGCAGTAAGTTCTCCCCTGAGCCTTCTCTTCTCCAGACTAAACAATCCTAGTTCGCTCAGCCTCTCCTCATAAGGCTTGTGCTCCAGTCCACTCACCAACTTCATTGTGCTTCCCTGCACACACTCCAGGGCCTTGAAGTCTTTTTTATAGTGAGGGGCTCAAAACTGAACACAGTACTTGAGGTGCAGCCTCACCAGAGCTAAGTACAAAGGGACGATCACTTCCCTGCTCCTGTCGGCAACATTATTTCTGCTACAAGCCGGGATGCCATTGGCCTTCTTGGCCACCTGGGCACACTACAGATTACACCTGGCACAAAGCTTGCTTCACCTCTGGAATCTGTTTTGGCTTAGTGGAGGCTCACTTATGTCACTGCCATGACTCTGGTGAGCAGAGGCCTCCTTTCATGACAAGATCCTATCTCATGTTGAGGCATCTCTGCCCCAGCACTGCCAAACATGCACATCCCTTCCGACAGGCTAGTCAGAGCCAGCTAAGCCTATAAAATATGTTTGCTCATGGCACTTCAGCAATACAGCACATGCAAAGCCTTCTAGCTTTCTTCCATAATATTTGCAACTGTTGATTATTTATACATTAACCCACAGACTTCATTTCTTCCATCCTATACCCATCCATTGTAAATGTAGTGTTGTTGCCACTTGCTCTGTTAGGCACGAATTAATGCATCAGAGGCATGTAATTTATGCATGCTATTTTGTCAAGTCTGTTTGTATGGAATCTGCTTTGGAGAGGCAAGCTGCTCTCTACTCTGTGGCCAGAAATAGCTTTTCTTTTTTTTTTTTTCCCTTTGGTGCAATGGATCAAGGTAACTTCAGAGCAGTCACTGGGAAATCTCTGATGAGATGGAAATTGCAATGTTCCATGTTTTATGTGGTTTCAGGTAAAGATGATTTGTGCGCATGCAGAAGCATGACACCGGTATAATAGAAGGAAACCCTAGATGACATGGATGTCTGGGGGATGCCATTGTCAGGCCAGCAGAAAAACCAAGGACAAAGGAGTGATTTACTCAGTTAGACTGTGGCTGTGCATTGCTAGGCTTTAAAAACAACCAAGGACACTGGGCTGCCTGCCTTTCCCAGGAAGCAGTGTTACAACTCAGACAGCTTGTTCCACTTAAACGCGCCCACTGCAATAACAGAATTACTTGGGAAATGAAGACACAACATACAGTCTTTTCTTAGTGCTTTACAATTCTCAGGTCAAGTGCTAATACAGACTACAGAGCTCTCCCTGGCAAGTATTGTTTGAGCTGTCATTAAAGACCTCCGAAAGTCTTAACTGCGCAACTGAAAATGTTTCCAAATCCTCTTATCCCAAACATAACAAATCTCACTGTTGTTAAATCTGATGTTTTGTAAATTTGATACTAGTTGGCTTATTGAGGGGGTTGGAGAATGTTTTTGTGCAATAGCACAGATCTACGGAAAAGGAATAATGCATCTCCGCAGCAAGGGAGTAACGCAGATCTCTGGGAAGGGATTTATGCAGAACGATGGAAAAGGAAAAAATCAAAGACCACCTCTCGTACAGCGTGAAGATGATTCTAGGATTAAAAGGCACAATAATGCCATCCAATTACAGCTCTGTCTAGGTCATGCACTACGCGTAGCAGAAAGAAGTAAGATGGCAGATACCCTGGGTTATTTTAATTAATTTAATCATGTGACTAATTGGTCTCTGCTGGGTTTCTGTGGTAACTGCTTCCTAAGTGCTGATGGGCAATTGTGTTAAATGTAGCTTGGAAACTGCACGTAGGGTGCAGTGCCTTCTAGAGAGCAAAGGGAATTGTGCAGCTGTGCTCGGAGGGTGCTCCTGCTGGGGCTCTGATTATCTCCAAGCAGACTGTTTCCAGCTGTACTGTCCTGCTTGCTTCTCCGCAAGCACACTTCCCCAAAGGACGTGCTTATGTGCAGAAAAGGCGGTAGGCTCCTTCCTCTTGTGCACGACAGCAGATTTCCTGCAGGACTATGTGAGGGCGCACGGCCGCGGCAGAGCACGTGTCATGTGGGAACAAAGGGGAGCAGCCACCGAGCCCGGCGTGCACAACCACAGCCACTCCTGAGTGCACAGAGGGAGGCTCTGGAGGGCAGGACTGCCTTCCTGCTGGTGGCTGGGTGCGAGGGTAAACCCATTACTGAACCCTGGCAAAAACAATGTGCCAAACTCCTTTTTCTAGCTGCTCCTGCACCTCGTGTTTTATTCATGAAACCTCTGCGTCCACACTGCTGCAGAATGGCACAGAACAGGGCTCAAAACGGGCAAATGACTCTGAAAGTCATTCCTTGCTCTGTGAGTAGGATTTTGTGCCACTGTGAATAAGAAGCTGTCATCCTGCTGGATCCAAACTTACACTCTCATCTCCTCACATGATTAATGTAACAGTACGAGTGGAAAGATGATTAATAATAGCAACCTACATTCCAGTAATCACAATCGCACATACAAAATGACTGTTTAATGGGGTGGTAAGTTAAGCCCTGTTAAGGGCATGGAGAAAAAAACAACTGAGCATCTCCATGGTACCTTTCAACAATAACAACAAAAAAAAAACTATGAAAACATCCATAAGGCAATAGAAGACATGCTGCAAATACAGAACACAACATGGAACAGTGAATCCCAGCCTTGCCAGTAAAAAGGCAGAAGCAGGCTAGAAAATACAATAAGATGCAGCCAGACAGAGGGTAAAAGTTTGGAATCTGTATTGTGACGGCTAGAAGGGTTCAATTGAATAAAGCGAGAAAAAGGATAAAGCAGAATGGTGAAGGAGAAAAACGTGCATTACCCCACTACCCTGGGGAGAATGAAGGGCTATCCAGCCTGAGTAAGTGCAGCACACCTGGGCTTTATTTAATATAAATTAGGTTAAGTCTAAAGTACCTTACACAGCTTTATCAGCAAATAGCAGATTGTGAAGTACACAAATACCTAATGCCTCATTTTTCCTGTTAAAATGTCGCCATTGTCTTGCATCTTTGTATTCAGTTATCATCTCACCGGCATCAATGGAAGCATTGCCCCTGATATCAGCATGAACAACGGACCTCCTTTGTTTTGACTATGGCGATCAGTGCCTTACCGCATACTGTGTCCTGCAAGACCAAGATATTCCAACCTAAGTTCAAGGCTGAAGAAACAGAAGGCTCAAAATAACTCAGTTTGGTACAGCACTATGACCAACTGACTGGAGCAAATCATCTTACAAACGACGCAGTGTGCTCTAATATCTCCAGTTGTGTTCTTTGGAAAAGTCTGGCATAACAAAGGTACCTGAGCATTGCAATTTATACTGAAATGTCCACATACAAAGAATTAAAGTCAGTTCTACATGATTATTTTTTTTTTAAATACAATCTCACATGCTGCTTCAATCTGTTTACAGAGTCTTCTATACTTCCTATATTTGTATCGACAGCATTAGGAACTACTGGAGTTTTTGAAATATTTCAAAAGAATAGTGTGGTGACAGATAACCGCATTATGAATTTTAATGAGAGATTAGAGGATGATTGCAAATGAGACAAAATATTTTCATTTTAGTGATAAAAACTGAAAAGTTTTCCAGACACTATAGAAAATCCATTGCTTCTCCAGATCACATAAAAAGTAAATGGAGCTATCACAGCTCCAGTGCCAGGCCAAAACCACAGCCAATACATATAGCTCCACCAATATTAATGAAGAGATGTCTTCTCACACCAGCTATGTGTTTGGCTGACCAAATGGGACACTTCAGTTTAGATTTGGACTGTGTCACCGAGTCCCACAGGCTCCCTATGCCACCAGTGCATACCACTCTGCTGGGAGGACAGGATCTCACTGTACTGCTCAGACCGCTAGTCCACTTGGTTTGGCAAACTGCACCCGACAGCAGCCAATACCTGAAGGAAGGAGTGAAAAACACACTATAATTTCTGCGGTTATTGTGCGCATATGAGGCTTGACTTGTCACGCAATATCCCTGTAAATGAGGTTTGGTTTTTGTTCTTCTGTTACCTGGCCTAGCTATATATTTTGCTAAGAATCACCAATTTTAACCACCCTGTACTGTACATTTTTAACTTTATCCATCCATGCTGCCTCTAAGTCCCTCTGCTCCTTGCTCAATTCACACGTCCCAGCCACGTGGCAGCCTTTTCAGAAGCCTTATCGCTACAGACCCCATTCATGGCTGCTTCACTATTGCTACATCACCATGGTCTGATTTATTACCTGTAATTAGCCTCAGCTTCAGCCTGTGGTCCAGCTTTGCTCATTCCACTAAGATAGTTGTTTCAGAGTTGTTTGTTTTTTCTTTCCCTAGATATATTAATTCACTTTTGTCAAAGTGAAAGTAATTTAGTTGCTTTTTTTCATTATTTCTCATTCCTCCAGAGATTTTTTTTGGTATCTGCGACTCCTCCTAGCTTAGTATCATCTGCAGAGTTTGTCAACACACTGCCTGTTCTCTTCTGGAGATCATTAATGAAACAAGACCAACCTAACGCACATCCCTCTGGTCCTTCTCTATCCACGACCTGATATGCTGCTTTTTATCACCATCTTTCGCTTTATTCCTTGAGCCCATTTTCAGGCCACTTGACAGCATTCACATCCAAAGGAAGAATTAATCTGAGGGTAAGATTTCATGAGATGTTATTTCAAATGCTTCACTAAATTCTAAATCCATTAGAACTTCTTATTTCCCTCCCTCGTCTAATTTCCATGCATGTGTGTACGTACTAGCTGTGTTTGTTTGGCAAAACCTCTGTACTCCTCTGTTACTCCTTGTTGCCCATATGGCTTAACTGCAGAAAATGGGGATTTGGTGAAGTGGACTTTGTGTGTTAAAGTATCCGTTTTTTGCTGAAAAATTCAACTTTTTTCTACAAACAATTTTCCTGTAGCAAGTTGGATTATAAACTTTTGTCATGCATACAATGCATTTCTCATCAGTATAAAGTAATTTTTGCATTGGCACTATACTCAGGTCCTTTGGGATACGATCAGCCTCATGTTTAAACGTCCATCCTCATACAGAAATGTGGAGCGATGTACATTGCTGTGCCAAAATGCATTCATTGTTTGTATCAAACTACTCATCGACATCAAATAACAAATCAGAGATAAAAAACCTTATACAGCAAGTGTGATATTGAGTCCAAATAAGCTATGTTAACCTAAATATCTTTGTCTATTTACAACAGGCAGTGCTCTTTTTGGTGTTACAACCTGCCAGGGCATGTCTAACTGAAAGTTACCTTATTCTGCCATTAGACCAAGAAAATAAAAATTATTTAGGATCTCTCAGCTTTACTTCTGATGCATAAGAAGAAAGTAATCTCCTTATCTCTTTCTTTTTCAGTTTCTCTCTCTTCTCTGCCTCTCTTTTTTTTTTATTCTGAACGCCATACAAATGACTTCCAAATTTTCAGGAACAGTTGCTGGTTTTAATGATACATTGCAGATCCTTGTCAATATCTCTGCTGCTTCACACTTTTATTTCCTTAGGAACACTCGGATGAGTACCATCTGGTCCTGGCGATTTACTGCACTCGAGTTGCTGAAGTTGCTCCATAACTTCCTCCTAAGAGACTTCAATCTCTGTTATAAGGCCACACTCTGATTTCCTGTGAAAAATGTCCTTGGAACGGGAACTTCTTCATCATCCTCTGTGGTGAAGGTGGACACAGAAAATTAATTGAGCTTTTCTGCTGTTCCACTATTTCAGAAGGGGGCAGTCACTGCTGGGTAGCTTATGAGAGCTGGGGACTTACAAGGGGGCTTTTTTCTTTTTTTCTAGAAAGATAGATGCTTTTTCTGCACCTTCTGCAGCACCGTGTACGTGTCCTTCCAATAACTCCTCTGTTCTTTTATTTCCAGTGTACCTCAGAGACGTTTTGAAGTAACCGACCTGATCATGTTTACAGATATTTTGAAGGAGGAGCTTTGTCTTTAAAAAGTCACACATTTGGTATTTCTGGTACGAGTGTGCCTGGGACCCCACTGGCATTTCCACAGTTTAATAACCACACTTCCAATTTGGAAAAAAACGTTTTTTTTCCACTCTTGCTGTGTGAAAAACCACAGAAACAATGTGAAAGCAGACCACGTGCAAAATAATGAAACAGCCTGTACACAATGTACAGTCAAACATGCATAGGGCCTGATCCAAAGCTCAGGAAAATCAATGGGGGGAGGGGGGGGGGAGGGGTGGGGTCCACTGACGCCGATGGAATTTGGATCAGGCCCAAAGTAAGAGCACCGTAAAACAGAACGAGTTTTTTTGTCTCATCTCACAGCTACAGTAATCATAGGTGTTTTTTGCAACAGTAGTAGGTAACAATTTTTCCAGTGAAAGTGTGATTTTTAAGTTGACAGTGTCCCTTTAAGCTTATGCACTTCTTCACATAACTATGCCAGATTTACTCTCCCCTTTCTACTTTTTCCTTGCTCAGAGGTATATGTACCATCTGTGCATCTAATATGGTGTTCTTAAATAGCCTCCAGAGTGATTCAATGCTTCTTTTTTCCTTTTTTTAAACTTTCTCCAGCTTAACCCTTTTCCTCATTATTTCAGAGCCTTCTCCATCAGAGCTCCACATCCTCCCTTCCAACAGGATAAGTTACCATACAGTGGCACTGAAGCTAGGAGTTTGGTCACCTGTTGTTTTAAGGCCTGTGTATTAGACAAAACCCAGTAAGGAGTTAAGCACCTTATCAAGGCATTGATATTGATAAATGGAGACAAATGGAGGCATAACACTCAACCATTTGACAACAGCCAATTAAAACTGACCGTTACTACCAGATGATGAAATCATTCAAGCCCATCACCTCACAAAGATCTAAGTGTCACTCCTCCTCTTGAATCTCTGGAGCAATCCTCTAAGACGCAAATTATCAGACTTATCACTGGAAGAGTTCAAGGCCAGGTTGCGTGGGGCTTTGAGCAACCTGATCTGGTGAGAGACGTCCCGGCCCATGACAGAGGAATTGGGTTGGGCGGTCTCTGAGGTACCCTCTCCCCCCAAATCACACTGTGGTTCTGCAGTATGTAGTTCCAGGAGCTCTCAGTCACCTGATTTGGTGGCGTTGTGCAGCACAACTGTGAAAGCCTGGAAGCTAAATTGAAAATAATAAAATTAACGGAGGCAGAGTTTTTGTTTGGTTTACAGCACTGTGGGTTTCCTATTTGATTTGACAGTCTGAATTTCAGGGGAGGGAAGGGCATGTAAGACACTGAGCAGCATTTGGCCACTGCTGATGGGGGTAACTGAGCCCCTTGATGGCTTCGCACGCTTCCCAGTGTAGCTGCACTGGGCAGTTACACTGCGCTTATGATCCTCCTCCACGCAAAGAATGGCAAAGAGCCTCTGTGCTCCGCTCTCAAGGCAAACGGGTGGCGACAGAGCCATGTCTCCCTCCTGGGCCGTGCGGGCAGGCAGAAGGCTGGGCCAGCAGGAGGGCCTGGCCACCACCACAGCCTCCCACCCAGGTGCCCTACGTGCAGCCAAGGCAGGGCCGGCCACTGCTCCTCAGGCAGGAGATGAAATAAACCAAAACCATCTGAAGCCCTGCACAAGCACAAAACTCTCCCACCCCCAAAACCATCAGACACTTTATGGCTGTTTCTAAAAATTATTAAACAGATGAGTACATTTACTTCAGCTACAAAATTGCATCCAGGCTGACAATTTGCAGCATATGTTTACTTTCAGCCCAATTTAAATTCAAATGGGTGAGTTATAAATGCTTGGGTTTTTGACAGAGAGCAGTCTGTAATTGAACTTAGCTGGCCAGCAAACAGTCTTCTACTATTGCAGAAATGATTTTCTAGAGGAAAGATATTTGACATTTTCAGACTTTAGCCCTATAAAAACTACCCACCCAGCTCCTCCAGCAAATTTAACACTTTGTACATCAAGTACCACTTGATATATAGTGAGAAGCTGACTTTAACTAACAACTTCCACCAGTAGATTTTCCTGTTCATCTGGCAGCTTAGAAGTTATAACCATTTGGCCTCCCCTAGCCCTGTGGAGATTCATGAGGCCAGATTCAAGGTTAACGTGTGTAAAGGCTTCTTCCATCTTCTCGTAGACCAGCAAGTGTTTGCAAACAAAGCTAAAGGGGTGAATCTTTCCTACCCAGAAAGGGACAAAAGACATGGTGTGATTTATTCCTTTGGTCTGTCTGAAACAATTTCATCCTTGAATTTGACCCAGGGTTTCTGTGCACGAAGGAGAGGCAAGTCACTGCTCCAGAACAGCAGAAGAGCAAATGTAGACCATCGGCTGATAAAAAACTTCAAAACTCCACTGGATTGCCATCTCACTTGCACAAACTACTCAGCCACTAGCTGATGTTGGGGAGTACTGTGACAGCAATATATGCTCCTGAGAAACTTTAGGACCAGAAATGACAAAATTTCTGTCATTTGCTACTTACAATTATGTGACATTGTAATACGCCATTAATCATTCCAGGAGCGTGAACGGGGGTGTCATTCACAACAGTCTTCCTAATCCAAACATATTTTTGAAAGCCATATTTGCTTAATTTCGCTTTTTAAATAAAAATATAGATAGAGCAAAAAATATGCAAGCTACTTTTTCAATATTTCCCTAAGTTAATGAGCTGACTGGGAAGTGAACAGATGCGTTAAGCCAATAATTTATTCAAATGTCATGATATTTTTGAACAAACACATTATTTAATATGCATTTCATTATTTACCCAGTTCTTATTAGTGTTAATGATTGATGTATTCGTCAGGAAAGGGAAAAGTGGCATCAAATATAATCTGCACGAATTAGATTCACTTTGGATGTCTACCCTAAGTTTTTCATTAGAATAAGCACTGTTTTTGATGCTCTTTTTGTATGGATCATGTGGAAATAAAGCTGGAAAAGCTGGAAGGTGCATAAATTCACATGGGGCCAAGGCAGCTTGAGCTAAGCCAACGCAATGTGAACTGGAGCGCAGGGGAGAGCAGTATTTTTATTGAGTGCTTGTCTAGCTTGCATACACTGGAGCCAAAGGGGTTCAGAGGTAAAGTAAGCACCCAAGTGTATTGTATCTGCTCATTTTCTGAATGCATCATTGTTACACATCTAAAACTCTTTAATCAAAAATCTCCTGGTGATGTAAAAATGCTCTGGATACAGATCATGAAGCACATCTTGCCAAACTTTTTAACGAAGTAAAATGCCTGTTTTTCCCCTAGCGTCTCCTTCTCCCCTCCAAAAATTCATCTAAGTGATTTAAGACTTGAGTAAAAAAACCTTAGTTTTTTTTTTAGAAAAATAGCTACCAGTAATCCTTCTTCTTCAGTCACTCTGAAGATGTATCCAGTTGAGAGAAATCTCTTACACACCTTCAATATCGAGGCGTCATAACATCTCTCTACTTAAATCCAAGACATTGGTCTGAACTATGTACCTTAAAAGCATTTCTAGTCAAGTCCTAATGTGATCGGTGGTATTTTGTTGTAACGTCTGCACATAAACAAAATCTACTTCTGGCACCAAGGAGAGATGCCACTGCTGAAGCTGTCCAGAATTGATGCGAGGACACCTCATGTAAGCCGGTCGATTCATTTGAATCAAACGCCTGCTGTCCAAGAGATAGCAGATTCTCAGGTCCTAATTAGCACATTCATCTTGATAAAGCCAAAGTAGCCAGAACGAGACACGACTGATGTAATGTGACACGGTGGTTAAAATTAAAGTGAACACGCCTTTTAATTGGATTGGATACCTGCTAGTAATTCAGACAATGGGAATTTGATTCAAATTTATAGTATTAAATGGCAGCAGATGGACAGTAAAATGTCCACTGAGTTTGCAAACTGACAAGCACACTGGTTCGCCAGATCCCTTCATTAAGTCTTTGGTGGCATCAGTCAGGTGCTGATGCATTTCATCGTTAGCAATGTTAATGTGTTTTGCTTTGGTGCGGGTGAGCAGTGAGACATTCTGACCACTGGTCTCTGCAGGTTAGCTTGGAATTTCAATTTCCTCTTCTAACCACAGAAAATCTTCCCTCTGGTTTAAGTAAGAGTTTTATAAGAATTCTGGCAAAAAAGCCAGCTGCTGACAGCTCGACAATGACATCTACTCTTCTCTCCTCGACTAACGATGGCCATCTCTTTCACAGCTCAAGATTTGCTTCATATCTGTGTCTGCTCCAGATTCTTGGTCACTGCCTGTGGCCTTTTACCTTCTGCCTACATAATTTAACAACATCCTCTGAGGGATGATGCTTTCTTTCCCTCTCCTTCTCCAGATAGTTCCTCAAAGAAGTTTCCAACTGTGCCCCACACTCAAACTACTTCCTCTGCCGACTCAGCGTCTCATCTGCATTCATTCATCAGCACTCATTTATATCTTAACACAGCAATCACAGCTATGGAAATGTTTGTTATCTTTTCCCCTTCCACCTTCAAGCCTTAGCAAGAAACCTTATTAATTGGCTTCTGTGGCAAATATGCATATTTGCACCTGCGTATGTGCACACAGACCCAAGCAGACACAAGGATGCATGCATGCATCCTACGTAAACCCGCACCAGAACAAGTGACTCTGCGAACTGTTCATTAAACCTCACTTCTCTACCGCTCTGTAAAGCCAAACACAGACACTTGCATGCAAACCAAGTAGGACACCTGCTCAGCACTGACCTTTCTGAATACCTAATTAATGCAAGTTAAATCTCTAGGAGAAATAGGTTTTCTATTCAGAGTCCCATGTGTTTCAAAGCTTATTATGGAAAAGGAGTGCAAAGGAAGACACAACAACTAACCTTCCTTTTTTTTTTGGCAGGGGCACTATTTGCATTGAGATGTGTTAAGCAATTTTCCAAATTTTCATGAA
Organism: Aquila spilogaster; assembly: GCA_024606505.1. Taxonomy (NCBI): domain Eukaryota; kingdom Metazoa; phylum Chordata; class Aves; order Accipitriformes; family Accipitridae; genus Aquila; species Aquila spilogaster. Next base: position 5,489 of record JANHGO010003475.1, on the reverse strand, counting down.
TGATCATTTTACAAATTAAATTTCACAGGTGCCTGAGAAAGAGACAAAAGAAACATTTTTTGCCATTACTCATTGACTTAACAGAGAGATTGTTAAGTATTTCTTATGCACTGTTAGGCTGCATAATTAAGCTTGAAATCAAGAGAACTTTCTATGACAATCCTCAGTAATAATTTTGGGGAATGATAGCTTCTGTTTACTCCCAGTATTCAGGATATGTTTGTATATACACGCTCATAGTAATCACGTCGTATAATATATATTAATTGGCTGAAAAAAACAGTTCAGGCAAGAGTACTAAGGCTTTATGATGCTGTGCACAGTTACTGTCTTGAAATGTAATTTGAAAGAGTTAGTACTTATCTGCTGTAACAGAACAGAGGGCTGAATAAATGTGAAAAAGCTCGTACAGTCCCACTTGAGCGTTCACCCTCATCCCCACCGCAGAGGTGGGCCAGAAGAGCAGAAAACATACACCTCTCAGGATTTCATCCCCACCTCTGAGGTGGGAATACAGCTTAATGCTTAGGAGAGCAAAGCCAGATACCATCTTTGCAGATAGTCTGCACTAAGGACGCCTGGCCCAAGCCTGCATCCAGGCTGCTCGGCAGGCAGAGGAGGCAGCTTCTCCCTGCACAAAGCCAACCACAGCAGGTGCCATAGATCTTCATCTCGTACAGGGGAAACGGCCCCACCATTTACATTTTCATGCCACTGAACAGCAATTGGCTTTTGCTTTTCGATTTACAACTTTTTGTTTATTCACATAAGTGAAATTTGGCTGCATCATATGCACAAACATCTATCATCTTTTTTTCCTGATAGTAAGGCAGTGCATATCAGGGACAAGGCCAAGAATAAAACACTGGCTGACAACCTTGCAGCCACTTCCTATCCAAGGTCTTAGTCAAATCAAGTAAGTTATGCTGTAATGTGTCTGTGAACAGAGTCTATAACCACTACGAATTCAGTCCTCGTGCTAGGTTTGGCCATTTGGTCATAATAAATTTGTTTTCTGACCCATTGATTCAATAAACTTAATTTCAAAATTAATCTTTTCAGGCTTCAAACTCACTGGATCCAATTATGAATTCAATAGTTCCTCTTAAAGTTAATATTCTGAAACTTGGTGGTCTAACGCTTTTTGCCCTTATGTGCCTCTTTGGTACTTAACTTTATATTAGTTGGCCTATAAAATTAAATCTCTTAGGAAGAGAGCATCAAAACGACTCCTAATCTTAAATCTACTAAATTACAAACATTAGTGTGAAATGTTCTCTTTCCTAAATCATTTGCTTTTAATTGGTATTATTATGCACAACAGGTTCACGTGCTAGTTCATTATCTATATTTGACTATGCACACTAGACCAAACAGGAACAAGAATTCAGACTTTGGTTATTTTTGTTTAGTAATGCTGGTGGTAGTTGAAGGTTTTTCTACATTAGATATAGTCTAAACACTTCAAGCTCTGCCTAAAGGGGTGAAAAAATCAATTTTTTCTTCATTTATTTCTAGTAATTTAGATAAAATTATAGTCTGCGGGGAGACCCATTATAATTGCAAAAAATATATATTTCTATTCTTGCAAGGCATCGTTGCTAATACAGATAATTTTAAATGGTCGTGACTGCAGGATATCCTGGACAGAATTTGCATTTCTTATGAGAAAAGCAACTTGCAATCATGCAAGCCTTTCTCTTAGAGGCCTGGGGCACAAGCGGCACAGCTACGCCATGACAAGGCATGGGGGATGAACGCACAACTCCAGGGCCAGCCAGATGCTTGCTTAGCCTGGTGGATTACTGCTGTGCCTGTGGTGTAAGAGGGCTGGGGAAGGAAGCATGAGCTGGGAGCAGGCACTGTCCACCCAGCCTAGGGCTTTGGGGGCACTCGTGCTGCTCTCTGTGTGTGCTTCAAGGCGATCTCACATTGGTGTGCATTGCTCCTGCCTGTTAATAGGGTGATAACAAAAATCCTAATTCTGAACACAGTAATTGGCATTCAGGGATACATAATAGACAGTGTTACTTAGTGGCATTTTGAGACACCAGCAATGATTTATTCTTTACTGTTTGAACAGTCCTATCATTGTAAGTAAGCGCTTATCACAGCACTTCTCATCTGGGGGAGAGAGGGAGCACTGCTCAGCATGCTCCATTAGGAAATTCAAGCCTTAAACCAAGTGACCACAAAGTTCTATCAGCTCCCTGAAATGCAGCAGCTGTACATATTTAACGTAATACAACCCCATATTGTTGCAGAGGTCTGCTGTTTAAAACACACATAAGGCAGGTGAAACGTGACTATTTCACTCCTCTGTTTGAAAAACGAGAGTGTGGAGCGGTGTAACTTCTCAAACACATAAATAAGCATTAGGCTCATGGAGGAGACAGGTATGCTGTTGGACTAGCAATAACAGATTAAAGGTCAGCGGTTAAATCTGAAACGATTGCAACCTTGTTCCTTCAGTCTTGTTCCTCAGCACTCTGCTCTATTACTAACAGGTCAAGTAGAAAAATAAGAAGTCTGCTGAATTCTCCCATTCCTGCTTTAATTTAATGGCAGCATTTCCCAAATATTCTGTCCTCTGATCATTTAATGCCATCAATATGTTTTCAATGGGTAGTTATGGATTTCCCTTGCTAGGTCAGATTCTGCGTAGTTATTGATTTCACAGGTGCAAAGAGGGAGAAAATTTGACTCAATAGCTTTCTTTGAAATAGAGACAATGTAGCAACCAACACTGTCAAAGTTATGTTATCTTGCCATGTTTTGCCAAGTCCATCCATGTGACATTTTGCTAATTTGCTATTTCTTCAGTGAAAGATATGGCATTTCACTGGGATATAATAGTATACTAAAAGATTAAGAACATCTGTTGTTATTTGTATATATAAAAAATTATGAATGCTATGCATTTCTGGATGAAAAGATGCTGAAAATATCTAGAACTGCTTAGCTTCCAGAAGTTAATAGAGGTGTAGGAAAGGGAACCAATGGGAATAAGATGCTCTTAGTTGTCCCTCATCATAATACAAGGACAGGAAGGCACTCAACAAAGAACATAGGTAATAAATTCTAACTTAGGTAACGGAGAACTTTTTCGTATGTTGCCTGAGCAATAGAAATCATGGCCATAAACTATCACTATTACTGATTCCTACTACTCAATGTTTAGTAACACCTATGCTTTATATTAATATGTATTTATTTTAGTAGGGGACCTAAACCTTCTATTTCAGGATCTAGGCTACAGGATTAGAGATAACACACCATCAACTGGTTGTACTTTCCCAAGGTTTCCTCAGTTATCTGGTGCTTAACACTGCAGTACACACAGGACCATCTAGCCAGGATCACTTGCAGTGCCATCACTATTAAAATCTATGAGGGTTGCTCTGAAAGTAATACCTCCTATTGTATTATGTTGGCCCACATTGTCAGAAGTGAATGTTGGTGGTATGGCAGTAGAGGGTGAACCTTCCCACCAATATTCCGTTACGTGCTGTTGCCGTGTGACAGATGGCAGCATAGGGGCAGTCTGACACAATGGTGTCTGACGTGGAAGTGCATATAAAGCTAAGGCATGTCACTGAATTCCTCCATGCAGAAAAAATTGCACCCATTGACACTTGTTGATGCTTTCTGAACACTGATGGAGATCAAGCAGTGGATGTGAGCACACTGAGGTGGTGGCGCATTTCAGCAGTGGCAACAGCAACATGAAAGACAAAGCATATTCCAGACAGCCATGTGATTTTTATGAGCGCGGCATGCAGGTTCTTGTTCATTGCTGGCAAAAATGCATAGTTAATGGTGGTGAATATGTTGAAAAAGAGCATTTCATAGCTGAGAATTTCCTCTGTTAAATACTGTTACTGTGTTCTTTGTATATGTTGTAGTTTCCATGGAAATAAATAGGAGGCATCACTTTCAGAGCAACCTACGTATATAACTCATGATGATTTGTGACTCAGAGTCATGGGCACATCATCTGAGTGTGATCTGGATCCTATTACACCACAGTGTCTTACACACTAAAAGAAACACTGAACTGCATATGCATACATCCACATGCATGCACGTACATGGGAGCTTGTTCTGAAATGAGGAGCATCCTAAGAGCCTGTACTTCCCTCTTCTACATCTCTAGAAAAAAGGACGTAAGCAACACTCCTGGCAGAAGGCTCCACGTGACTTTACGTTGCCTGTCTGCTCCAGTAGACATTATGAGCTTGATTCTCCAAGACTGCCACTGAAATTCCACTCTACTGATTTTTGCAACCTAATTCTTCAGGCACTTTTTTTGTTGTTGTTTCGGCAGGACGATGTGACCCAAATTTCTAAAGCAGGGTAATTTGCTGTAACAGTGCATCTTGAATCTAGGATCCATACGTACTTGTGTTATTCCCACATATTTAGAATACTAGAGTTGGAGAACTGAATTTTGTTGCAACTTGGCAGGCTTTGAATGTTTTGTAGCATGAGGGAAAACAGTACCATTTGGAAAACCAAAATTTGAAGGATTTTTTGAATAATAAATATTTGTAAGACCATAAAGACTACCCAAAGACTCCTCTTGCACTAGTAAGTGCCACAAGGCCACAGTTAGTTTTTCAACAACTACAAATGCCGGAGTGTTCCTATGTTATTTTTCTTTAAATGGCATTTAGCACATACTGCTGCAGAAAGACAGCTGCTGAAGCAACCTAGAGGGCATTTTCAAGCACTGTACTTCAGCGATTACAGCAATTTTTGTAGGCATTCAATATTAGGATTACATTCTAATTTTAGACAAAGTTAAATTTGAATTGAGTAGGAGGGGTTTTCATGGTACTTTAGATGTTCTAGTATTGCTTACCTCAATCCAAAAATGTATACTGTCAGAATTTTGCAGCCATGACGATGTTATGAGCCACAGTACACTTTAAAAGAGTGAAACTACAGCTCACTAGCATCAAGCAGATGTCCTCTGCCACAATGGGACCCAGACTTAGGCTTTGAAAGCATGGCCACGATCTCACTACCATGGGACTTGGTGACACAGCTCCCACTGCCTGGTAAGGCTGAGGCTGTCACACACAGCCACCCTCTGCTATATTTGCATGATGCCTCGTCTCAGTGGTGTGTGTGCAGCAACCATCCTGAGACCTTGAAGTCAAACTGGGACTGGTACACTCCTGTTGACTTTTATCTAAGCTCTCCGATTCTCAAAAAAAAAAAAAACCCAAGCATCAAGCTGAAGGGAACTGAAAGAAACAAGGTTAGTAAAGGGCTGACAGTCCAACAGACAATACAGATGGAAAGTGAGGGACTGAGTGAAACAGAAAACAAAAGAAAAGAGCTTCTGTTAGATGCTAAATGAGACCCAGGCTGGGCCTGTTAAAGCTATGTCTATGCAGGTTACATCTTTCCTTATTTCTCTTACCTTGTTTCTCTTGAAATATGCTCTTCGGCAAGCTGCAAAGCACTTCTCGCTGCAGAAG
>JANHGO010003474.1:0-27069 GCA_024606505.1 Aquila spilogaster | reverse complement strand
TCTCAGAAGAGAACTCCATACCCCAGAGGACTTTGTGTTCCCATTTTCCACTCAGAGGGAAAGCTAAACCTGCACACAAGTCCTGAGACTTCCTCTTTTGCTGCTCATCTCAGCAGTGGAGATTCCCCAGCCGTCTCGCCTTCAGCTTTAGCGTAAGGCCTTCGGTTTTGGACACTTTCTCTCTCTATTTGATTTATTAGCTTCAATTCCAATTATATTGCATTATATTGTGTTATTTTGCATTCCAGTATCTTATTTAGTAAATCAGTTTTCCTTCTCAGATCATTGTCTCTTTTGTCTTTAGGCCCATCTCCCTGCCCTCTCCCTTCTTCCCCTTCCCCTTTCCTGGGGCGTGGGTCCATGGGTCCCCCGCCCCATTAGTCACGGAACCGGGCTGAACCGGCCCATTGGCCATTGACAAGACATAAGCTAAAATATACATTTTTGCTTACTTGTTCTGAATTTTGTTGTACTTTGCATGGGAAAAATTTTCTAGTTGTAGTGAATCTTGGGTAATAAAAGCCACAGCCAAATGAAAATAGTTGTTCCACAGCTGTAAATTGAAAATAAGGAAATTATAATGGTTTTCAGCAAAGCTGGAGTAGTACTAAACCATGCATAATACTGAATTATTTATGAAACCAAATGATGCAAGCAATTTGAGATTTTTATATTATGCTATGTTGTACATCATTAGTGTTATGCAATTAGGAGAAAAGCAAGGAAGATGAATTTTAATAACCACTACTACACATTTGCCCTTAATAACACAGCAGCTGAATAAATATTCCTTAGATAGATTTATATGAAATTCATTAGCTTACAACATTAAACCAGGAACCATAGCAGGACAAGTGGAATACATTACAAGCCAGTTAATCTTAACAACTTGGAGCTAAAGGCACTCAATGTAATTACATTTTATTTGACATCTACTTCAAAAAGTATCTACTGCCTTCTGAGTTCTAATTCAACAACAATTTGTGTGAAATTCCAGTGTATTTGGTTAAGAGCTGTCTACATTAAACAAGGACAAAATACTGCCTTGAATAACTACTATTATTGCTGAGTCACTAGATCTGAGAGAATAAGCCTTTTATTTCCAGCAGCCAGCTCTTTCTGAAAGCAGATTACTTGTCCTCTACGTGATCAAAATGAAATACTTCTCTCATTCTAAAGATGGGAGGGAAAAAAGAAAACACAGTAGGAAACAAATTCAAGGAAGTAAATACTTCCTTAGGGAGCTTCTTAACAGCTAGCAGTATAGATACTTCATTAAAAGCATATTTACAACTAAAAATATGTGTAAACATTATCAGTGAGACAGCAGAAAGGAAACAGTAGAGGTATTCAACAGTAATTTAAAGAACAGAAATAAAACATTATTAAAAATTTGTAAAAAATGATTAGAGAGCTTTTAATTAATTTTGCATGGCAAAATACAGTCCTGTTTTGGAAACCCATATTAATTACTCTAAAAATCTAATGTTTTCTCAAAAACTTAAGAGATCTCTGTTCTTTTGACTCCGGAAAATCCTCTCGTGCACAAGTAACCATACAGAATAGATACCAACACACAAAAATACACACAAAGCCACAGGTGATAAATAAATAAAATCTCAAACATCCTCTACAGTGTCAAGTTTATTCCTCGCTTAGGGGCCCACCTAAAACTCTCCCTAACAGACCTGCTTATCCAAAAGCCCTTAGGAGGGCCATTGCTGTCTTTAAGTATTTGTGGTCTGCAGAGACAAATTTCAGAGAGCTGGGCTACTTGCACAGACTCAAATGGAATTTCATTGGAGATGTTTATTAATTTGTTACATTTTGTACAATTTAAAGATGGTTCGAATTCATCCAAACTAATCACAGCCGTATTAAAAATTAGGTTTGAATATTAATACTTGTAAGGCAGTAGCTTTTTTCTCCCGTGATACAAACATTTAAGTTATGTTGATATCTAATATTTGATAGTACGCTAATAACACATGCTAGGTCATAGTATTTTTCCCCAGGATAAATGTTATTTATGCTCTGAAAAGTCTCTACTTCCCTTTGCCAAAGATTATTAAGGATAAATTTGATCCATTTAGAGTCCATCAGTTTGCATATGTCAATTACACCTAAAAAATGGAAAACTTCTCAAACCACTCCTGATTATGGAGAGAAAAATGAAGCCTTGTTACTATAGTTAATGGTCGATTTATTCATATAAAATTTCCAAGCTCAATGCTAACTTTGTCAGAAATGTACACTAAAGAATTAATCCTTATTTATAAAATAAATTTCCTTCCTTCCTCAGAATACTTTATGATTACTGAAAAATTATGACCCTCTGCATTTTAACAGTATATCAAGATAAGGGCTTGCAAACTTTCAAATAACAAAACAATGAAACCTGTGGAGCAAAGTAGTGTCTCGATAATACAAATGACACACACGTATAGATTAAAAGTGAATGCAAAAAGTATCTATAAGACAAGTTTTAATTCCTTTTAAACACACAACAGCATTCCAAGATGTTTTGTATTCGAACATCAAGTTGTCTAGTAGGTGGCAGGGCTGCAGTAGCACAGTTAGAGAAGAGGATCAGAGCTCTTATGTTGAGCAGGAATGCTCATGCTTTGCTACTTCCTGTTGACATGAGCTTCAGTGATGAGCTGCTGGGAGGGGACAGAGCCCTTGGAGACAAAGCTAGAGCTAAGAAGTGACCCTTCTCCATAATTAGCCATCTATTATTCACTGCAAATTCATACTGACATGCAGCATGTGATTGTAACAGTATAAACCAACTTGGTATTTTTTAACACTGCAAATTATGGCAACTGAATTGGCCAAGCATGGCATTAACCACATACACTGAGAGTGCTTCAGAAGCAACAACACCCTTGTGTATATAAGGGGTAAGACACTAAGGGAACTTAAAAGAGGATCTTTCATTCATTTTTTTTTTCTGAAAACATGGTGTGCCATACCCCTAGAAAATGTGACAGCTGCCATATTGGAAAATGTGGAATTAACTTAGCAAGAGATTTCTAAGGATTTCATCAGGATGAGATCTGGATGATCTTCTCAGAACAGTTACCGAAAGTAAACACTGCTCCTCTTCCCTCATCCACGACTTTGAAACCAATGACTTTTCCACTTTTTTACCTCTTAGCCACTGCTTTCTCTATGGACTTTTTTTTTTTTTTTTGATGATACACCAGGAGCAAGAAGTCTTTGGAAGGCTTTCAAATTTCTGACAAATTATGACACATAAAATGTATTCCAGCATTTCTCAAAGTTCAGCAGATAAGATGGCAGTCTTTTCCACTATTTTTCCTTAGAATGTTATGACAAAAGCAAGCCCAGCCCCTTGAGACCAAGAGACATAATATGTTTCAGATATACACTGGCTTCATTACTTTGACTTTGTAGAGAAACTGCAGTTAAAAGCTTTCTGCATATGTGCATAATTACAAATTACATGCATTTGTCACAGCTGTTGTGCTAAGTTAGCTAAAAATAAGCTTCTACAATTTTAAATTAATACTTATAAGAAATGTTTAATTTACTTTCAGGATATATATTACAAAAACGTGATAATTTCACCCCGGTATCATTCCCTTTCACATATTAAAACATATTTCTTCAACACTTAAAACTAATTCATTTAGAATAAATACCTATTTTTACTATTTTTGTGAGCCATGTGAGTACTAGCAGATTTAAACGTGAACAGCAAATTGCATGTGTGTTTTAAATAAATAGCTCAACCGGATCAACTACAGATGTTAACATCCAATGACTTCTCCCGAGGAAATAAAGTACTGCAGGATTCCATATTTTAGTTTCGAAGTATACGCAAAAAATTCCCAAAGAAAATTAAAAATTCATTATTAAGAAAAAGAACTATATTCGATTGGGAAGGGAATATGAGCACTTTTTCATTAATCTTCCCCAAAATGAGTTAAAACTCACAAGTACATCAAGCAGCAATAAAAATCTAAACCTACATTCATGAAAATTATTCTGCATTTATTGTAGAATATCACACTAACAAACTTGCTGTACTGAAGCCTAAGGAGAATGTGGAAGCTAAAATTCAGAATGACTCATCAACTGATAAGCAGTAAGAACTGCTTCAAAAGAGAGTCTCAAAAAACAGTAGCTTTAGACTTACAACTCATTCATAAATTCTGTAAGTTGCAAGTACAATTAGTAAGGGCTTATTCCTACAGTACGCAGACTGGTTCATGAAGAGTATTGCGCTTCTTCTGAAGCAAAGAGAATATCAAGCATTTATGCCACATTTTCCAATTTATGGTTCATTTATGCCACATTTTCAAAACTTATTTTCTGTGTATTTCTTTCCATCCTGAGCACTGAGTCCAATGCCCAAAAGAATTTGTTAGTAAATGTAAAAAAATTAATAAATACATCAATATCTTAGCATTGGTCACTACACTAATACATAGTAGTATCATAGAATCATAGAACAGTTTGGGTTGGAGGGGACCTTTAAGATCATCTACTTCCAAGCCCCTACTACAGGCAGGGACACTTCTATCCAGACCAGGTTACTCACAGCCCCATCCAGCCTGGTCCTGAACACCTCCAGGGTGGGGACACTCACAACTTCTCTGGGCAACCTGTTCCAGTGTCTCATCATCCTCAAGATGAAAAAAGGATCAAAGAAGAATAATATGATGATATAACCAAAAACTAATTAATTAGATAATTACTATGAATATAGAAAGCATAGTTAATAGATAACTTCCTTAATGGTTGCTAAAAAGAAGCATTAAGTTCCTTTTATCATCTATTTACTCTAGCATCAAACATCTTTTAGAGTTTTCTGCAATGTCTGCAACTATATCATGTATATTTTTGCACAATACAGTGTGCATTTATTCCTGTATATTTGTAATACAATGAAGGGTTTGATTTTGGAGTTTCTAATTGAGTATTTAAAGATAAAAAAGAATAAGTACGCAATTGAATTAATAATGCTAAAACATTTCACTAATGCCAAGTTGATAATGGTGTACAAAGAGCCAGGGCCGCTCCATCCCAAGTGCAGAACCCAGCACTTGCTCTTCTTCATGCAGATGGTGACCACCCTCAAAGTTGTCCAGATCTTGGTGCAAGGCCTCTCTACCCTCAACGGAGTCAACATCCTTCCCAGCTTAGCGTCAACCACAAATTTTCTTCATACAACTTCCAGATCTTTATTGGAATCAACAGTGAAAACATCGAAGAAAAATGGCCTTAAAATGGAGTTCTGCAGAATCCCACAGGAGACAAGTAGGGCAACAATCTGGCCATAGCCTACCCTTGCCCAATGCAGCCATGCTTTGGTTGTCATGGGACATTCCTAGGATGACATTATCACAGACTTATGATGGCAAAACAGAACACGAGTCTGGACACCAGCCAGCCAAGGCAGGCAGACACCAGAAGGCCAGCCAGCTGCAGCAGGCAGGCAGGCAAGAGTTGCGATGCCAGCCAGCCAGCCAAGGCAGGCAGGAGCCACGATGCCAGCCAGCCAGCCAAAGCAGGCAGGCAGGTGCCATGACGCAAGCCAGCCAGTCAAGGCAGGCAGGCAGGTGCCATGACACCAGACACACAGCCAGCCAAGGAAGGCAGGCAGGTGCTGTGATATCAGCCAGCCAGCCATTTAAAAAAAAAAAAAATAATAATAATAATAATGATAATGATAATAAAATAATAATTTTCTAGTTTGAATTAATGGAAGCCAAACAGCCAGACTGTGTTTCTGGTCTCAGCCTGGAACACTGCACTGAAGATGTGGTTTATAATGACACCAACTCAAGAGTAAGGGCTCTTGCAGCAAGATGTAACCATACAATCCCTGAGTAGTGCAAGGTGGTAGTGAGCACATTAGTTACAACTGTCTGAATGCTGAAACTAAGATTTCTGTCTGGATAAAGCTGGAAGGTTTTTACCTTGATATGGTTGAACTGTTTTTTCTCTTTCAAGGTAACTGGAAGCAGTAATCTAGAATCTAGTTCATTCCCTGAAAAATGTCTCAAGGTTGGTCAGACTGCGTTTATACGGATTTGCTGTTGTATGAGAGGTTTTCACTTATTACAATTTATTCTTTCTGGTTGTAATCACCACTGCTGACATTTACACCACTCTTAAAGTTTCTAATTCACATCATCATCTGTGTTTCAACCGGAATCTTACACCAGAGTAGCAAATTTTCTCACAAGTTCTATTAGAACCTGCATCTCGCAAAATGCTTTGCAACAGACTTTGTGAGTTATGGGAAAGGTAACCAAAATGAAATTATCATTGCTATAACAGTACAGACGTAGCAATATAATCCTTTCTAAAACCCTGTTAAAAGATTCCATTAAGAGAGGGGAAGGATAGGAAGGAACAGAAATCAATAGCATGGTATTCCACAAAACAGAACTTACAATAGCTATGCCTGAGTATACTACAACAAAGCAGTTTTGATGTGTTTAATCTTCCCTGTCCCTAATACATCAGAAGCTGACATTTCCAGATGGAAACACAACAAAAGCCATGTTGGACAAAACCATCGCTTCAAGGAATTAAGTGGCATTAATGGTGGCAATGGATGCTGACCACATCTTCTCCTAAAATAAATGCTGATGGAGCCATGAGTTCACCGTGGCAATGGAGTGTAAAATAGTCTCTACTCCTGGCCAAAGGCAGCAATTAATAACACCAGCTACTAACAGGAAAAAAAAAATAAAAAATCACGTTATATCTGAATTGCAACAATTCTATGACTGCAAATCTGCTCACAGGAAAATTTAACTACAATTCTCAAGTGAACCATTAGAAATAAGTGTTGTTATGTTCATTTTTCTGTTACTAGAAGACTGGCTTATGCTTTATCTAAACTAAATCAAATGAAGAAAAAAAACCCATGACTTACAATGTGGAAAAGGAATTTCTGCTGGAGTAAACAGAACAAAACAAAAATCATCCCTTTTTTTTCCTTGTTCTTCAGTCATGAAAATGAGTAAATGCTGATGGTTACGTCTGCTAATTAGGAATGTTATTTAATTATTTTATTTCTGTTAGAAACAACAAAAAAAATTAATTCCCGCTTGAACTAACTTATTATTCTATACCTGCATCTCTATACCTCTATGGACAGATAATGTTTTGCATCAGAACTGAACTACTGTCAAACATTTGCTTTCTTAAAAATCACTGTGAATCATAAAAAACTGTCAAATCTAACTAGCTGCATTTTAGTTGCTATGAATTAGAAACTGTTACACTTCTTTGGTAAAGGCATTAAGGCTGCTTGTGGAAAGTCATCTTATTCCCTTACTATTCAGAGACTTGAAAACCCTGGTGTTACCCTTGAGATAGGCACGTAATATCTAGTTTTGAAACACAGAGGTTTTCAATCAAACAAAATCAGCAAGTTTTGATGAAGATTGTACCACAGAAGGTAAAGGAGAAGTGTATTGAAAACTCCCCATATTCTCCCATTTACAACTGAAATATACATTCCAGACATGTTTTGAGGGTATCATAAATATATATTTTGCACAACTACAGAACCATACAAAATTTTTGCTACAATTCAGTTTAAGAAACCAGGCTGCCTTTTCAAAACTTGTTCTGTAATTTTTTTCTTCATTAAAATCTGTTCTGAAGTGCTCACCAATATCTATCCTAAATCCAATGCTTACACAACACTACGGAAAGGAAAGTGGTGCATCTGTTCTTATATCCGCAAATTCCCGCTGTGAAACAGTGATTTGGACAGTTTGTCTAATCACCATATTTTAAACTGGCAAATCCTTAAAAAGTTAATACTCGATAGAAAACACCTGCAGTCGCTGTCTTTCCAAAGAGAAATTGTCTCTTCCAGTAGAAGCTGGTTATCAAAATGAAAAAGAGCAATCCCCCACCCACAAAAGAAAACAGAGATGCAAATTACAACTACATCATATGGTGAGCACAAATATGGCAAGCTGGTTGGCTCATGAGACAGTTCTGCATTCTACTAAGAAAATCCTTATGAATATGGAGGCATTTTTCAACTCTACTGAAAACAGCTCCCTCTGAGCTGCAGGAAGTATGAAAGCTTACATGGTATTTACCTTTAGAGAAGAAAGTTACCCTGGTGTCTTAACATTTCTTTTCCTCAACCCCCCACTTGCTTACACTGCAGTGTCCTGGTGCCATGCTCTTAACCAGAGTTGTCCTGCAGTCAGGATTACTACTCCTTATGAATTTCAAATCTAGTGAGAAGTAAAACAGTCCAAAGGCAGAACTGGAAACATGAGAGGACAGTTATGTAGGTAGTAATTTGCAAATTATTATGTATTTATATTTTACACATATAGTCCAAACAAAGAATGCACAGAGAGGCAATCTAAAATCTATGGATATGTAGTTTGCAGAGGATATATTTATTTGTAGCAGAACTGTCTTAAATTTACACCTCAATATTCACACTGGAGATTAAAAAATGAAAAGAATGATAAAAGAGTTAATTTCAGAAACGTATTTAAAAGAAGTGAGAATTCAGGCAGTATGAATGCTCCACTGAAGAGACAGAGTCCAGTGACTGAAAGCTATGGGTGATGCAGCTACATAGTCAAACAAACAGAAACAAAGCTGTGTTTCAGAAGTAGTTCAACTTCCACTATTGTCTGCCTCTCATTGTCATGGTCTGTTCCACTGCTCTTTTGGACAAGATGTGCTATATAATTTCATGTTGCAAAAGGCAAAGCAGATCATTAATCACAAAAGATTCATTTTGAGAAAAGGATCAGAAAAATCTATACTTGAGCTAGCATTGTTTAATTTCTTATTTGGCTTTGTATGCCTGTGACTGACCAACAAATCTCCAGTACAGAAGAAAGCTCAGAGGAGATGAGCAAGCAGTCTGCTCACGAAGCTCAGCGGATATCAAGGCATAACTGACCGGAACTACTGTGAAGGAAGATGACTTTATCTTACCACAAAGGGGACCAGAGCATGGTTTGGATAAATAGTTCTGTCAGATGAATGGGTCAACTGACTGCATCAACTGGTGGTGTAAACATTTTGCCCTTGAGTTCAGTAAAAGAATGTGAATGTCGCCCTGAGAATGCCAGAGCAGCACAGGGACTACATACATGGCTCAGCTCAAAGTCAAGTGTAAAAACTAAACCATTAACAAAAGAATCCTGAAAAGAGCAACAGACCTGACCTCTCATCCCGCAGATTCCTTCCTGAAGACAACCAGCTGGGGACACCCAGCTACATGACTGAGTGTATAACAGAAAACGGTACTGGAAATCATGTTGGTATTGTATTTGAACAGCAATAGCTATATTTTGCTAATTAAAATGTACATTTTTACTCCGTTTTCAGTATCACTGTGCTAAATGAAAAACCTCATGTAACACTGTCAATCTTCTAATAAATAAATTTGATATTAAATGTTACACCCTCCACATGTGGAGCATCTAAAAACCTGGCCAGAGAGTACTGAACTCTGACAAGGCATTTATTGGCTTTATATAACAAACCAATTTACTCTGTAGGAAGTCTGCAGTCCATGGCTTTATGCTGAAGAACATTAGCATGAAGCACATTATCCAAGAGTTTTTACACAGGTTAAAATGAGTATTTACGTCCCCTAATGCAATTAAATATGTATTCTAAAATAATAAATGACAGAAAAATCAGAAACTAGCACTAATTTCATTTAGTTGAAATTCAGTGTAACCTACAAGTAATTCATGATGAAAGCATATCTGGCCTACAAGACACTCTTCTTTGTGCACCATGGTTGTTTTTTTGCTGGTTTTTCCTTTAAAAAATGTAAATACGAAAAAGATTTAATAATTGTTAAGAATTCATTCAATTTTTGAGCTATCAATGATCTAAATAAGTACAGATAGCAGTGGGTAAGCAAATTTTAATTTTTAATTAAATAACAGCACAACAGTAAATATTCTGTAACAAATGCCTCTTAGTTATTTCTTCCTTTACTGTTCTAGGCTATGTTCATTATGAAATGGAACAATATCTCTCACATGCAGTCTCTACTTTTGATTCTTTTACTGGGAATGTCTGAAATACTTCTGAATATATCCAGCACGTAAACTCTGCAAGCAAAATTCAAAACAAACAAAACCACCAACCACCGCAGGCCTACAATCTCAGACATCACGTGCCTTCTTCAATTACCTCCAAGAGTCTTTTATGATGATTCTCAAACCAAACAACAGCTCTGGCACCTCCTGCCTGACCACTGCCAATCACAGTCACAATATTCAGACCTTCTGTAGATGTGAAAGCACTGAAATTTTAAAAATGGCTTTTCACATAAATGGACCCCATGAACCCAACTTGTTACAGGTTAAGGCAGACAATTTATGTTGCACTGCTGTGCTGTGCATAGTTTTGGTATGCTTCTCTAAGGTATGTAACAGCCTTACCATCCAACCTAAGGTTTTAAGTTTATGAACAGTTTTAAAGATTGTAACCATTGTTCTTCAGATGTATCACATCCTTTCATGGGTCCTAAATGATGCCTATTATTTCCTTTCTGCCTAAATCACATGAGTAAAAAAGTAATTCTGCTTCAGAATGAAGAAAAAGTCTAGGAACCTCTTATTCTCCCTTTAAAAAGCTTCAACAGACTAGCAGAAATTTCTCTGCTGCTTTTGCTCTATATGTATTATTTATTATTTGCTCAATTACTTCACAGTCTGCTTGTTTTGTTTGGCCAAGTTGTCTGCTACATAGTCATGTAATCACTCTGCCACGTGAAAAATACTCAGATACGCTTCCATTTGATTTAAATGACTTTAACTACTATTTTTAAAGTAATATTTATCTTCAACCATTGATTAGTAGTCAGAATCTGTGCATAAGAAAATACAACCCTACAAGCAGTACAAATCATTCACTCATTTACTAAGAACTTAAGGATGTAACATTATATGTTTTATCTTTAACAATGTGCATCTCTATTTTTCTCATCCCAACATACTCTATTTCTATATTTTAAAATACCCTTTCTCAGGAATCTTAAAACAATTGCCTTTGCTTTAGCTTCTGCATTCTTCAGACACTGTTCTCAGTGCATATTCCCCATAAGGATCTAAACTGTAAACATCCCTTGTTCTCTGAAACCAGAAATCCCTACTACATACATCCATAACATAAGACTATTTAGTCTGAAGGCTGCTGCATAAAGAATCACTGACCCTTGAATAAAGCCATTGTTTTGGGCTTTTTTTTTTGTCACCTTTTTTAAGGATTATCCATTTGTTTCACATAAACTGTATACACAAAAATTTAATGAAGTTTTTACATCTGTAGTAGTCACTAATGCAATACAGGCATTCAGCTTCTTTCAAAAGTTTGAAGCGCAACTCCTCTTACATATAGCAAGTGAAATAGCTGGACATTATTTATAAAAGGCATCTAACAAGCTCAGTAAAACATCTGTTGCGTTTGGAAACAGCAGAAGCACATTCAAAGACCACTTTTTTTTTCTTTTTTTTCTAGAACTTAACATTAAAAATTGCCTCTATTCTGTTTTTTGGTAACAAAGCCTAGATTTATCCTAACAACGTACATCATGAGTACATAAATGTACTGCTTAATATCTCTAAAGCAAATGTTTCTCTAAAACTCCTAAATTAATTTGAAATACGGACACCTCAAAGACATCCCAAAGATCTGCACCACTATGAAGGAAAGGCACTTCCAAGTTTTACTCAGTTTCATGATTATCCAGTCATGAAAGTCTGACAAAGAGTTAATGGTTAAATAACAACAAAAGAAAGCTTGATTTAGAATTACCTTTTGCAAAACGGCAACTAAAACAAAAGCTACTTGACACTAATCTATTTGTACCATAACAGCTAAAGTAAAAATAAACAAGCACTGCAACAGCTACACAGAAGGATTGCTTGTTTGTTTTTTAACTAAAATACTTCGAAACAACAGAGGAAAACTAAATACTAAATCTAAAAATATTAACAGTCTCAGAGGGAAACCGTAAAGGGAACTATTTTATGAATTGTGGAAGTATCTCATTTACTTTGAGTTAGTGACTGCTCATGCCTGCTTTTAATATCAATATGTCTTGGCTATAAGTTTGAAAATTACTTTTTTTTTTTTTTGCATTAGCACATTTCCTAATAATAACTGTTTTTTTTTTAATTGTGGCGAATAACTCCAGCATCTTCACTATCATTAGTATCTATGCTATCTATCCATGCTATAACTACGTGCAATCCACAAGAGAAGTTCTACTGTGAAGAGGAAACTTCCAACAGTCAGAAATGGGAGACATGGACTTACACAGCAGAGCAGGAAGACTCGAGCTATGGCATAAAAAAAAAGGTTCTTTATCAGAAAGAAAAAAGATGATGTTATTTCTCTTTCCACTCCTGAGTATTTCTGCTCTTTGCTCCTACTCCTTATGCCTCAACACTTTAAAGCATTTTAAGAAAATTTAATAACTTTAAGGATAATATGATGCGTTTCAGAAAGACAACATGAGAAGCTCTTGAATAGTGAGGCACATTTTTTGTTAGAAATATTTGGAAAAAGTTGGTCCTCTGAAAATGAAGAAGTTCCACTTAGTCTTTGCAGACTGAGTAGTTGCAAAACAATCAATCTATAGGTAGATATTCTTTCAAAAAATGTCAGTATGAAAAACTAAAGATAGCCTAATCCTGCAAAACTCCAATCAATACTTTTGTTACTGATGAAGTATCAGAAGGGGCTTCGACAGTCTGGAATGACAGAGCAGATGCATGAGCTACTTGCATTTAGCTTAAAAGCTTATTACTTACTTGAACTTCAAAATTCATATTCTCCAGAAATTTTTGGTTCATTGTCTCTGCAAATTTGTTGATGGCTCTCAAGAACACTCTGGAAAAAAAAGTAATATAGATCAGTGCATGTATTCTTTGGGATTCTATTCTAACCACATGTGGTATTGCTACCACATTTAAACACTGGGCAGGCTAGAAGAATCCAAGTTCCCGCCTGTAAGAACTTAACAAATTACACTGTATAATGTCTTGTTACTTACGCATCACCAATTTTAAGCATAACTGTCAGTGTCCCATTGTTCACTGTAAAATTCACACAATGTAAGTTTTTCTTTCTTCTTCTGCTACACATTACATTATATTCTTGAAAAAACACACTGTGCTTTTAAACACAATTTTACCTTCTGTGTGACAAAGTGGTTTGTTTACAAGTATGTTACTGCCTCCTCTTCATGGGTTTTACAGCTGAAAATTCCTGCACTTAATAGTTAAAAGCTGCCACTTTATCTTTCCAATTAAAAGAAACTTTTTAGTTTTCTCACAGGTGGCTGAGGATGGGGATGACATCTCTGACACCTCAGGTGGATTATTAAAACATACTCAAAGCTGAATTAATATAGTTATTTATTCCAAGTGGAAGAGTGTAAACATGATGCCTCTAAAAAGCAGTGTATATTGAACTGACATTTTGCCTCTGGCTTGTAGTGGCAACATCACATTTTGCCACAGGAAACGGTCACTTTCAGCCTCATATTGGTTCAACAGGTCCTGACAAATTCGCATGCGGTGTTCTTTCACTTCCAGGGTTTTTGGAACCAACCTGGCGCAAACTTAGCAATATTCCAACATTGCCACTATTGTTTCCGACATATTGAAGCCAGTATTCAGTTCCATACACAGTTCCCTGGTCATAACCCAGCAATTCAAGTGGATGAGCTGATCAAAACACTCTTCATTCGCTGCTGTTACAGCTGTGCACGGCCATCCAGAATGTGGCTTGTCTTTCACGTTGCTGTTGTCACTGCTGAAACACACCACCCACCCCTCACTGTGCTCACATTCACTGTTTGGTCTCCATAAATGTTCAGCAAGTGTCAATGAATGTCAGTGTGTGCAATTTTTTCTGCATGAAGGAATAAAATCCCACAGCTTTGCTACACACACACTTCCATGTCAGAAGTCATTTTGTCTGACTGCCCCTTACTGCCATCTGTCACAGGGCAACAAAATGTAAGAGAATACCGGTGAGGAGATTCAATCTCTACTGCCTTTGCACCTCTACACCAGCATCTGCCTCTGACATCATGGACCAGCATAATAAAATAGTAGGCATTAGTTCTGTAGCAGCCCTCGTACCTTCTGTATCTCTTTCATTCTCGCAGATTATTTTATCTGACGTACTGGAATGATACATTTTCAAGAAGCATGCAATACTTCCAGGCTGTCAAGTTCCAAGTATTTTTATGCATTTCTATTTTGCCTAGAGGATGTAACTATTTCTGTCAAGTCTGTAAGTCACTCAGGCAGTAGGTTTGAATTCTATTCCTGGCTCCTGTCAATGTCATGCTGTCCTACCTCAGTGACTTGATATCTACATGCTTCAGTTTTCTCCTTCATCAGAAGGGCATATTAACTAGCCACATGTGTGAAGCATAACAGGTGCTTATAAATACACTGAGATTTTGATGAAAATAATATGAAGTATAATATTAATTCCTGCTGACAAAACAATTCTAAAGAAATAAATATTGCTCTGAGAGAGTTGAAGTTTCTTGAGTGCAGAAATCATCCTCATTACATGATTATTCATACTTTATGTTATCTACTATAACAAACTTAATGGAGAAGATATAGATTGAAAAGAGATTGTAAAAACACTGGACTTAAGAATGGTTCTGAAAAATGCAGTATATACTACCCAACTTCAGAAGAAGTTATTTAGAAAAATTACTGAAAGGAATTATCTTGTCACAGTGTAACATATCTTTCCCTTACTTCCATAGCAGATCACTGGAGTTTACCTTTTCTTGGATCTTTGGGAGATATGCTAAGTTCTGTTTTGCAAGTCAAGACTGATCTAGGCCCATCTAAGGACAGGGTCTTGGTTTCTCATACAGATAATGCCATTGGACTTTTTTTTTTTTCCAATTAAATCTCTCTTGTCATATTTTCCCTTAACTTTAAAAGCTACATAGGGCAATAAATATTCTATTTTAGGTGTACAACTATGAGGACTTCTCTACAATTACCTGAGTAACACGGAATCTAGTTTCGTACTGGTTGAAACAATTTTGATCTAAAATTGATTAAATTCCTCTGCCCCCACTAATTTCCATGGTATTTTCTGAGTTTATTCCTCTCCCTACAATAATTTCCATGATAGTTTCTGAATTTATAGTCATTGATTCTTCTAATTTACCAGACTCCTGGGCCTGAAGATTTATAGATAATGAAGGCCAAAGTCTCCGGGCTTACAGAGTACAGAAAGGCACGGTTTAGGCTCAGAACAGCAAAAGCACTGTCATGGTTCATCTCCTGCTATTTCCTTTACCATTCTAAATGTGGTACTGCTTCTGCTTTCCTTTACTGTACTAACAAAGAAATTGCTTTCAATTTCAATCTTTGACTTGCACTATTAATAAACATTATTTATATTAAAACTCAACAGAATCCTACACAACTGAAAAGCAAGTACTTGCATGTTTTAAATAAGGCTAGAATTGTACAAATATGCAAATGATCTAATACTAAAAAAGTTGAAAACACGTCAGGCTAAGATGAAGAATTGATTTCAAACTGTTTGTCAGGGAAATTAAAACAGAGGGGCTGAGCTGGAGAGAAGGTGTATTCATTAGTGTCATGGTATTAATCAAAGTAGGATTCCAAGGCCGTTCTTTAGAAGATGGTGACTCTCTATTTAAGTTATACAAGCATAGGTCTGTACACTGTCCTTGCTTTTGAAGTGTAAATAGGTGATAAACCTAAAATACAGATCTCCAACTCCAAGTTACTTTTAGCCAATAAGTTAGAACTAGTGCATGAGCTCTAGTACAGCATAAAACAAAGAGATAATTACCTTAAAATATAATAAAGTGGACTTCAGCTGGCTTTGACTGTGGAGGTAAAGCCACAGGAAACCCTGCATTAAAAAATTATTTTAAAATAATGGCTGCCAACTGCAGTCTATCAGCTTAAATTGGTATTGTCTGTTCTTTTGTGGTTCTGCAAAAGCTGGTCTTTCTCTGCACCTAATTTCAGACATAGAACACTGAAGCCAAGATAACTGCAAATGGTATTCTGATACCCCTTTGTATTTAAACCATGAATAGATAAAAGGGCTTCAATTTGCAAAAAAAGCTGAGCACTCAGTAGCTCTCCTCCATATTTTAAGCTAGGTTCTTCACTTAGCCCTGCACATACAATGTTTTGAGTACCTAACCTAAAGAAAAAATAAATCTGGACCCACAATTTTTTTTGTAAGATGTCTAAATCAAGTGGAGAGTTATAAACCGAAAGCAAGAATGCATATTTCTCCTGACTCTCACAAATGAATCCTTCGAAAGCAATGGCCCAACAGCAGGGAGATCCTCTTCAGTTTCTTTTCAAGTTCATAATAATATGTAAAATTTGGGGGTTTATGTTTCAAGTTTGAGGTGAAGTTGAATTCTTTCACTCGAGCACGAACTCAAACTCATGTTTGCTGAGACTTCTAAAGCTGTGATTACACTGCAAAGACAGTAACATCTATAAAGAATTAATCAATTACAGACAACTAGATAATCAGACAGTAAAAATAAGAAACAAGCTTGAAAACATTATCTCCTATGCTTGCCAAAGCTCTGAATCCAAGAAACTGTTAGAAAGCTGGATTTTTAGTACCATGTCTGAAAAACAGTGAAGACTTGAAGAGACTTAACATTCAGTACTTCTTCCCAAAAATCCTAAGTGATTTTCCTTCAGAGAATTTGGCCCACAAATTAAAGTCAGGAGGAACTTCATCTTAGCAGGTTTGTTTCTGTAATCCACAAAGGTTGGACAATCAGCAAATTAGTGAACCCTCAACTGGAGCAGATGAGGAAGATGAGAGGAATTCGTTCAAAGCCTTCGAGATGCATCAACTATTATGTAGAAAATCTGTTCTGACTTCTGACAGTCGTGGTCTTGCTAGTATATCAATTACATGAAAACTTGGGTAGGGATAACAGAACCAAAATAATGATTCAGCTTAGTTTATAGTTACCTGACAGAAGCAACCTCATAAAAACACTGATTTTTTTAACATGAAGCAAGCACAAAGGAGAAGCAGCTACTAAAGTCAACTGATTCATTCATGGGCCTCTGTCATCTTTCCTCTTCCTTCATGCGTACAGAGCTATGAGTTTGCATATGAAATCAAGAATAGATTTGCAAAGTGGGTCAGATCCAATGTCAAATGCTGATCATTGTCAATGAGTGAAACAACAGCCAGCAATTATAGACTGCAACTGGAAGATGTAAAATATATATAAGAGAAATCAGATAAGCAATCAGTGTGACAGGAGAGATTAAAAACACACATTTACTCTTTCAGTGACCAAAACAGCAGCAGGAGAAAGCCTGCAAAAACACGTGAAAAGATAAAAACAAAATATCTTCACAAATTAACTGTAGAAATATCTGCTAATAAAGAGGTGAACTACCACTGATTTAAAAATGGAGGGCAATGCAAATGGAAACACCATTTAAAAATTCTGTAGCCATATGAAATCTTCTCCTTAAGAACATAATTATGGCAACACTCAGGAAGCAATTCACTTCCATGGTAACTGGAAAAATACAACTAGTGGTGCAAGGAAAGTAGTAATAATTTAATCATATTTCTCTTTGTCTCAGCTCAGTATCACTACAGACTGAAGCATTTTTCTTTTCAACTCAGAGTAAATTCTAATAATACAGCAATTTTCATTTTCCTAAACTCTCTTTTAATGTATGACAAGACTATGCAAACAGTATGGTCAGAAAACAACTGCTTTAAAGTAACTATTATTCAGCTTCTCCTATCTCAATTATAAATTGTTTTGTATGATTAATTTTCTTTATTAGTAGAGTGCTTATTATTTGAAAATTGACCTTGAATAGCTATGCCAAGCGTACAAAAAAACTACGTGCGACAATATACCAGAGGTAATTTGACAGTAATACAAAAGCAACATCTAGAGAAAGACATGAAATAGTAATTGCTTTGCTGCTATAAAATGGCAAAAAATAATAATTCTGTTTCATATCTCTTGATTTTGCTAGCGGCCTGTTTACCTGCAGCTTTTCATCCAGCATTCACTCACAGCATGTTTTAAAGACTGCCTACCTCTCACCTAAGATACAAAATACGCTCTTGAAATTGAATATTAGGTATGCACTCATGCCAAACTTCTGAAAATAAGCAGGTAATTCCATAACGTGGTTAACAACAGGCAACATACAGAGACAGTACAAGTAAACACACTGCAGTGTTAGTTAGTAGGAAGATGTGAGTGATTGACAAGCACAAGCTCAAAAGATGGGCTCATGTGAATCCACTGAGATTCAACAAGGCCAAGTGCAAGGTGTTGCATTTGAGTCGGGGTAGTCCTGGATATGCGTACTGACTGCGAGAAGAACCCCTTGAGAGCAGCCCTGCAAAGAAGGGCTTGGCAGTTCTGGTAGACGAAAAACAACATGAGCCAGCAGTATGCACTTGAGGCCTGAAAAGCCAACAGTAGCCTGGGCTGCATCAAAAGAGGGGTGGCCGACAGGGAGAGGGAGGTAATTGTCCTCCTTTTCTCTGTCCTCATGAGGCCCCAGTGGGAGGACAGTGTTCAGGTCTGGGACCCCCAGCACAAGAAAGATGTAGAGCTGTTGGAGCATGTCAAGAGGAGGGCTGCAAAGATGATCAGAGGGCTGGAGCACCTTGCCTATGAAGACAGTTTGAGGCAGCTTGGCTTGTTCACCCTAGAGAAGGGAAGGCTTAGGGGAGACCTGATAGTGGCCCTTCCAATAGTTAAAAAGAGCTTATAAGCAGGAGAGAAACCAACTTTTTACATGTGTGGATAGTGATAGCACAAGGTGGAATGGTTTTAAACTAAAACAGGGGAGATATAGATTACGTGTCAGGGGGAAATTTTTCACTGAGAGGGTAGTGAGTTCCTGGCACATGCTGCCCAGAGAACTTGTGAATGCCCCATCCCTGGAGGCATTCAAGGCCAGGTTGGATGGGGCCCTGGGCAGCCTGATCTAGTGGCTGGCAACCCTGTCTGTAGCAGAGGGGTTGGAACTTTATGATCTCTGAGGTCCCTTTGAACCCAAGCCATTCTATGAAATGGCTTGGTTGGCCACATCAGCTGCAGCTGGAAATGTAACTTTCCATGGAAATACATTTAAAACCCAGAGTGAAACAGCTGAACCTTGTCTTTATTTACCTTATCCTTTATTTACCTTATCCTGTTTTTCCAGACAAACCTTATTCTATTTGCCCTATTTCAAGTACTGACTTCTGTGAGAACTTGGAAAGCCAACTAGAAAACATATGCCTAGATTTAATGGAAAGGATGTGCAAATCTGTGAATATTGTGACACTGTGCACAGAGTAACCCACCAAGAAGAAAAATAAATTAATAAAAAATATGTTCTTCATCTCTGGAAGGATCTTTTTATATATTACATATATACATCTTTTATACATACATATACACACATGGAAAATTGCATTTAAAGAAGGACATTTTTAGCCTTACAGAAAAACAAACTATCTAAGCACACATCTTGTTATTATACCTCACTACAGCAATTACTGAGCAGTACAAACTGAACTCATTATATTCCATTTACCTTTACATGTACGTATGCTTAAAGGGATACTTTCATTAGACATTTATACTTTTCTTAGAATAATTTATCCACAAATTTAATTAAATAAGTTCAGCAATATACCATGAACGAGTGTGTAATTGGTTTCTGACCTCTTGAAAATTCGAACCCTTGAGAAAAACAGTCATATTTTTGTCAAGCCTGCTTAGGCCAGAGGTTTCCAGAGGAAAATGAGAAAAAATTACTCACACAACAGATCGATCTTCCAAATTGTCTTATTTGTTTAAAGTTAACTGCAACACTGCCATCCATCTTTAGTTACATAAAGTAAACTTAACACCTAATATGTCTGAAAAGAGCAAAAACTCACCTAAACTGCTAAACTGCTTGCATTTTTTCCCCTCTCAGGAATAAATAAATAAAGGCCCTTTTCTTCTAAACTACTATTTTCTGTGAGACAAACAGTGAGTCAGGCAATGTTTATTCTTTCTAGATGGCATAAACCAGAGTTTTCCTCTGCATTTCTTATGAGAGCAGGAATCAATATTAATAATCAAGAAAGTAAAGTTAAGGACTTTTTTTTTCCTATTTTGATACATACAATGATATTCTTAATCTAAAAATCCCATCACAGTTATCAGAGACTGAATCCCTACTACAGTACCAACTGGAGTAAAGGACAAAGCATACTCGAATTTGTGTACCTTGCATAGAGTCAGTTTCACTACTCCCTATGAACAGACACAACATCCACTGTTCTTTATTTTAATTAACTTGTGGGTTTTTCTTTTACATGAAACCTACTAATTTCACAGTAGCAACAAACAGTTGGTAGCATCTCTCCCATGAATACTTAAACTTGCTTGAAAAATGCCTGTTGCCATACTTCCTGCAACTGTATCCAGTATCCTTCCCAGTACAAATGTCATGAATAATATGTTTAAATTGTGTTTACTAAGCCTTCGATTATTTTTCTTCAGAAATTTTAGAAGAAAATGCAGTCCAACGGCCACCAAATACTATAAACAGCTACTTTGAGAAGATTTTTTATATTCAAAGGTACTGCTGATCAGATATACGGACACTACAGGATTTTATTTCTTTCAGATGTCACATTTTATAGACCCATTCACCAATGATCAAACAAAATACAAACCACAAGTTTGAAATCCCCACATTCCCTTTCTTAAAGTGTTATCCTGTGCTGGATGATGAATTGGAACTTGTTCTGCCTTGTTTTACAGGTTGGCCAGGACCTAACAATACCAGCAGAACCCATAGTTCCTGGTAGTCTGATAAATGGTAACATAACAAAGGTGGCAGTGTTTTGGAGCCATAATGAGATTTTGCTGAATGCAAGTACAAGATGTGAGCAACATGAGAAGCAGGTTTTGAGGGTGTTACAAAGCAGTTCATCAGCAAATAAACAGGTACCAAATGCGATAAAATCAAGAATCTTCAATCTCAATCTGAGCAATTACCATTTCCAAACTCAGAGCAACAACAGTAAGAAATATGAATGCTTCCCTCCAGTTGCTAACCACCTTAGCCCTTTCTTTAACTCAGTGAATCTCAGTCCCTCTGCAGTTCATGACGACAATGAGGTATGGTAATCTCCTATGAGGAATTACATATCTCTAAATTAATGATACAAATAAAAAAGACAAATAGACTATATGGTATTAACGAAACCCAAAAATCATTTCCCTACAAACACCATGCACCTAGAAATTACTGCTTTTAATAAGCTATTATCCAATCATCTGTGTACCACAAATGGAATAAAGTGCACACACAAGCAGTAGCAACTAGTAAGAAGTGTGCAGTAAGCAACTCTCATCAGAAGTTAATTAAATCTCCTATGAAGGATCACAAAAATAACTCAGATATTATATCCTCATGTCCTCAGTGCGGATTTTACTATTTTCCAAACTGTTCTGTTGCATCTAGCATGACATGAAAAAGAGCATCCTTACCACCTTGCTGTAAATGGAAGAAAGGAGGAAAAATAAAAAAAAACAAAAGTACTCTGTTTTTGATTCTCAGTTGCTAATGGAGCACTCTCAGTTCAGCTCTGCCTCCTTCACATTCTGACAGGCTTTGGAAATAAGAACATGCTTTGAGAGCACATAACATCAGCTGTAATAGTGTTTAAAAGAACTGAGTTGGGCTATGCTATCCTGATATAGGTAAAGTCTGACTAAGTTTAGTCAATTAAGTTTCTACTCCTGTTCTATGATCTTTCTTGCAAGTTTAAACTGGGCATAGAGTCATAGAATTGCTTAGGTTAGAAAAAAAAAAAACCCAGAAGATTATAAATCCAGCCATCATATAATGAGATTTAGTACCATGGATTACTCTGAGCATAATTTGAATTGCATTACCTAACAATTTTTCACATTCTCGGCATTAGCAGAATGTGTCCATTCTCCATTTGGACAAAGGCTCCTCCTTTCCCAGATAACGCTGTTAAAAAATGCTTTCCTCTTAAAATTTTCCAGTACCTTTTAAGTTCTTCTCATC
The DNA here is from genome assembly GCA_024606505.1 of Aquila spilogaster. Taxonomy (NCBI): domain Eukaryota; kingdom Metazoa; phylum Chordata; class Aves; order Accipitriformes; family Accipitridae; genus Aquila; species Aquila spilogaster. The sequence goes on along the minus strand of JANHGO010003474.1, from coordinate 4,927 downwards.
CATTATTTTACCTTTATCTGCACCAGACATACAACTTTTAGTCAAAATCTCCCTCACACCATAGCTCTGACTGTTTGTTTATGTAGAACAGCAATTTTTGCATCCTGCTCACTGGTAACACCTGAAGCCTACAAACAGGACTGAACTCGTGGTACTAGTTAGCTATTCTATTCCCTTTCCTCTGCCTCTATTTGCACTCCAGTTTTACTTTTCTGTAGTGCAACATATCCTACAGTGAAATTCATCCAATGTCCACTTTCCTGCTAGGTACAAAACTCAGGAGAGCATCTGAAGGAGACCGTGAGGCTTTGTAGAATGCCCATGAGGAATAAGCGGCAACCACATTCTGCCATTGGCTGGGTTGCACTATAGATATGCCTTACAGCTTGCTTCTTATGTTTTTGCAAATTCAAAAAGGGGAGACCCTTAAGGTAAAACATGCCTCTCAGAGCTTAAAGAAGGCCTGCATATAATCCTGCTCAGAAGAAGGGAAATTAAAAATGCAAAACTTCAGCTGTGCTAACAATTTTTTTGTATATTTTTTTCTCCAGTTATTGTAAGAGACTCCAGTCCGATCTCTACTGATGTTTTCTTTGTTACTTTTCTGGTTTGAAGTAAAGCATGTTAATAACACACCTAAAAATCTAATTTAGTCTTCAATTTAATTCAGAAAACACGTGACCCCTCAAAAAAATTGCATAATGACTAATAATAAAAATCCTCCCTCTCCCAGATATTGATATAAAATAAAATGAATGCATTAAAGTACGACTCATAATTCATCTTACTTATTTAACCTTGGGAAAAGCAACAATGCCAAGTCAATTTAGGTAAAAAATGTGTTTACATATCACTGTTAAATCACTTAGAATTTTTTTCTTAATGCTAGATGCTGCTGGGTAAACCCCCAAACTTTTCAGGCATCTTTTCTGAATGAGGATTGATATTTCTTTCCCACTCTTTGTAGCTAAAAATCCTCTACATGTGAATAACACAACTGTTAACAGGACTTTACAGATTTTAAAATTATGATTAACACACACATACATGTAAGAGGTTTGGTTTGTTTACATATGTAACAGAAGACTGTTAAGTTACTTTACTGCTAAACATGCTGATGAATTATCATCAGTACATAAAAAATACTTGCAAACTTCAGCAGCAGCATTAACAACCTACACTGAATTAGATTTTATCTTGATAGGCCAAAAACTGGCTTAGACAGGGGAACCAGGATGAAAACTACTATCATTTACACAATATTACATGAAAAGTTACTTTAACTGAACACATCAACCAGTATATATGCTCCTGTCCTCTCAGAAAAAGGATTAGAGATCTCTATAAAAATTAGCGTACACAAGTGGCATAAAGCGAAGTTTAGGCATTTGATGCCTCACTGCCATTATCACTACCCAATAGAGCAAGAATCCTAACTTTGAACCATAGAACACACAAAAAAATCTTTTTGTAAACCTTGTTCTATTCAAATCCTAGAACAAAACACATCCAACACCAAAAAGTATCATTTGATATCATAATGCTGCAGATTTTCTAACTAATCTTTTCTTTAAGACTAACAACTCAAAGGTGATTATCAACTTCATTATGTATTTGTTCTCTTCTTTCAATCCAATGCTAGAGGAGTAAAATTACTTAACTGTGGGGTATTTCATATTAACATCATCTGTTGATACGTGAGTTAGTTGGAACTTTGAGAGTTAGTTGTTACTATAGTCTCTATGATTTCTAGAAAACGAAAGATTATTTTCTTTTCTACAAAACTAAAATAATGACAGCACATGCGATCACAATCTAGTTCTTCAAAAGAACTCTTGCTGGGGAAAAAATAAATCATATGCACTTCATAATTCTTAATTCAATCTAACATAGAGCTTAATGTGTTTGTCGTAAAGAGACATTTTTCCCAAAATCCAGACCCCATGTTAGTGAGATTTATAGCAACAGCTTCAACTAAATTGTGTGAAAGGAAGGAAATCCAGCAAATACTAAAACCCATGAGATAAGATGGTCACATGCTCACAGCTCATTTTTTGTTCAATTTCACTACAAATACAGATAGTCTTGATGCCTCTAATGCTCTAATTTTGAGGAATCTCTTCCTCACCTGCGTGTTCCGTAGCCAGACACAACAACCAACAATGCAATAAGCAATCACATTTTACTATGCATTCCTTAGACTGACACTAAAAGAGTATCTCAGAATGGTTAAAAAAAGTTTTTAGAAAATAAACCCTCACATAACCCACCCTGCACCCTTATATACCAGACTTTCCTTGTTGCCAATAACTTTCATTTGTAACTGGTGCCCATAATAAACAACAAAGATCACAACTCAAGGGAAAAATACTCCTTTCTTCTTCAAATAAGCACTACTTGAAGGATACTCTGAGGAAATTCACATGTGATACCTTGAACCAAACTAACTCTCTAGACCCACTATCAATGTGCAGGTACACAAAGATCACTTTTCTTCCTTCCAATTCCATATCACATGAAAAACAAACTGCAAATTGAAAAGAGTTCATGTGGTATCAAAATCTCTGTGATGTGACATTCCACTTGCACAATGTGCAATCCTACTATCAAGATCACAGTTGTTCTGTGGCTTAAAAAATATTGACCGACACCTTGTTTATCCCATCATCATTTATTCTGATAGATCATAGGTGTGGGTTAAGGTGTCCAATTTGCACAGTTTAAGTCCACAAGGCATCTCCTTTAGTCAATTTAATCATATAGGAGTACTCAAATATTTTTTTTTATTAATAGCAAGCTCTGAGAGTAAATAATAGCAAGTATAATAAATTTGAATGTATGAGCATTTGGTTAGATACTGTCTTGATCTACAGAGGCAACATACCTGTCTCAATCATCATGAACAGATGATGCATACCATAGCAATACACTTTCTCAATTACATGAGCTATAGTAAGCACCTTGTACTCAGCCTTCTACAAATACAGAGACGTACTCAAAGCCGTGGTCTTCATCAAATTTTGTAATCTAACCAACCATTTCAGCTCAGAAAGAAAATAGTATTTGCTAACCTGCATCACAGTGAACTCACTGAGGATGTTCTAAATCTATGTAGAAACTGTGCTGTTAACATTTAACAAGACTTATACAGTTTGGCTTCTTTTGACTGTCAACATACAGACTAACTATATAGTTTCACTTTCGGGCTACTTTTTTCCCCTTTCTTTTACAAATGGACTTACTACAGACAGAGGGCTACTGAATGAACTGCCAGTAAACTATTCTAGATGTTGACTTTTATGGCATTGACCAAACTGGAATTATATTGTCATCTTAGATGGAAGGGCAAAAGTTTGGTTTTTAGTAAGATCTGAAACAAGTTCCCTTTTCACAAGCACACTGAACATGAGCACCAGTCCTCCAGCTCCTTTTTACCTGTTCTGCACCATGCTCATAGCCATCCAGTCTGAAGGGTAAACATTCTTTCCAATGAGATCTTTGAACATTATGAATGTTTCCATCAAGAAGTCCTAGAACAACAAAATAAAACTTTGACTGTTAACACAAAGTTTAAGTGCTCCTGGTATTTCATGTATAGTGCACACATGCAGTTTTAACCTTGAATTTCTAGGTAAGTCAGCTAAAAGCGTATGAGACAAACTGAAATGTCATCATTTATTACCAAAATCTAGCAAGTATCTCTCTGAAAAGATTGTACTTTGTCAAATTACTTAGAGAATGAACAATAGCTCTCCACTGTGCTTTTTGAGAACAAATCTTTATCATCTTCAGACATATACCTATGCTCCTGAAATAAATGACAAGTCAACAAACCAATGCCTCTAGAAACAGAAAAAAATAAAGGTTTTTTTTTGTTCTTTTTGCTTTTGTTTAAATTTTCTCTGAAGAACTGTTCAAGCAGATGTAGCATTACTGCGCTTGATAGTTTTCACTAAAACTTCTGTTATCTTCTATTATTATATTATATAGGACCAAGTTACCCAGATTGCTTGGAAGCTGAAATTATTTTGAAAATACTCGTATGTTTTCAAATAAACTCAAGCATATGAAGAATTGCAAAAGCTACCCATGATTTGATCTGTTACCATTTCAGTTATAGCACAACACTGACTATACTAAAGAAAGGAAAGCAAACAAACATTGCCAAGTGAAAATATTACTTCCATGTAGAAACTGTAGATTGTGTAATGAAAACCTTAGCCTATACCCAGATTATTTTGGAGTCATGACACAAGTATAAATAAGGGACAAAACCAGTGATTACTGATATAAACTAGAAATATACCACAAATATTCTTAATTTATGCCAGGAACAACTGACATAAAATGTTCCATCAGGAGAATAAGGCATTTAACTACATTTAGCATGTAACATTATCTTGACCAACTGTGGAAACTGATCACCATGCGGAAAATGGGAACAGAAGGTTTGATTAGTTAAGGGTTGATTTGTTGTTGCTGTTTTTCTCTTTTGTTGATGTATTTCAGTTTGTTTCTCCTCAAAACAGTACAAAACAAAATATCCTGTTGCTTAATTCTTGATTTCTAAATTACCACCTAAAGGCCAAACAACAAAGTGAACTTGATATCTTTCCAGGTTTCAGATCACAGTATTGTCCAAGGATACCAGTAGAAGAGGGAGGCAATAAAATGACCTAGAGGCAAAAAAATGTGCAGGAACAGACTTCATGCTAGGAAGAATCCCTCAAGATACTTCTAAACAACACTACTGATGATTCATAGCTAATAAAATACTTAGAATTATTTATCATCTCCATGTTTATTTTATACTCACCACTAGTTCTGAACTTGTCTGAAAAGTTTCAATGTAAACTGAGTAATGCTGATCATTCATCTGGTTTAAGATGGCTGTCATGCATGCAACAAAATGACTCTGAAAGAAAAC